>VIRR01000510.1:30000-35823 GCA_008638375.1 Nyssa sinensis | reverse complement strand
AAGCATATGACTACTGGCAGGATCAACCAGGTAGCATTCCTTCCCGATGCTGGCACCGAGCATGAGCCTAACCGATTACGCAGCTGGTCAAAGCGAGCACAACAATCGTGCGTAAGAGCTACGAAAGCTTACCGGCAAATAGAGGCCAGGACCTCATGCCCACTCACAATTCCACATCCGAAAGAAAGATTAACCACCAATGAGCCACACACTCTTAACATATAAGCAACACACGGATCACAGGGGTACTTCAAGGTTCACCACGAACCACTCGGTGGATTACGGTGAAACGAAATAGTTGGGACAAGCGAGTTCCATTAACTTAGGTATGCCACACAAGAACCCGAGTAGCGCCAAAGGCTTCCGCAAGCACTTAAGGCAAATATGAAAAGGAATGAACGAGATGACTTCGCCGCACGAGCAAGGAACAAACCAACCCGAACATTCCAATCACCACTCACACGCCATCACGTAAAACTGTAAAGAGATCTAAGCGAAAAATCTGCAAGTTCACATGGAACATAACCAACGAACATGCAAAATCACCGGGTAGATTCAAAACAGCACCGCTAAGCGCGAAAAAAGCATCGAGAAAGAAGGACAGCATCGAGAAGGCAACCGAGTTTCGGGACTATCACTCCCCACGCGACCCGTCTAAGAGCACGGGAACAGATCGTTGAAGCCGAGCCCGGGGTACATATTGACCGGTGCACAGTCCCCGTTCCAACGCCGAGGCCAGAGCCCCAACGCCTTCCCGAGTCCCATTGCGGAAAACTAACGACCCCAAGATATCAACTTTCCGTCCCCCCGCCACTAGAAAGGCTTTGTCGGAGACAGTATCGAGCAGGCAACCGAGTTTCGGGACTATCCTTCCCCACGCGACCCGTCTAAGAGCACGGGAACAGATCGTTGAAACCGAGCCCGGGGTACATATTGACCGGTGCACAGTCCCCGTTCCAACGCCGAGGCAAGCCCCAACGCTTCCCGAGTCCCATTGCGGAAAACTAACGACCCCAAGATATCAACTTTCCGTCCCCCCGCCACTAGAAAGGCTTTGTAGAGACAGTATCGAGCAGGCAACCGAGTTTCGGGACTATCCTTCCCCACGCGACCCGTCTAAGAGCACGGGAACAGATCGTTGAAAGCCGAGCCCGGGGTACATATTGACCGGTGCACAGTCCCCGTTCCAACGCCGAGGCAAAGCCCCAACGCCTTCCCGAGTCCCATTGCGGAAAACTAACGACCCCAAGATATCAACTTTCCGTCCCCCCGCCACTAGAAAGGCTTTGTAGAGACAGTATCGAGCAGGCAACCGAGTTTCGGGACTATCCTTCCCCACGCGACCCGTCTAAGAGCACGGGAACAGATCGTTGAAACCGAGCCCGGGGTACATATTGACCGGTGCACAGTCCCCGTTCCAACGCCGAGGCAAAGCCCCAACGCCTTCCCGAGTCCCATTGCGGAAAACTAACGACCCCAAGATATCAACTTTCCGTCCCCCCGCCACTAGAAAGGCTTTGTGGAGACAATATCGAGCAGGCAACCGAGTTTCGGGACTATCCTTCCCCACGCGACCCGTCTAAGAGCACGGGAACAGATCGTTGAAAGCCGAGCCCGGGGTACATATTGACCGGTGCACAGTCCCCGTTCCAACGCCGAGGCCAAGCCCCAACGCCTTCCCGAGTCCCATTGCGGAAAACTAACGACCCCAAGATATCAACTTTCCGTCCCCCCGCCACTAGAAAGGCTTTGTGGAGACAATATCGAGCAGGCAACCGAGTTTCGGGACTATCCTTCCCCACGCGACCCGTCTAAGAGCACGGGAACAGATCGTTGAAGCCGAGCCCGGGGTACATATTGACCGGTGCACAGTCCCCGTTCCAACGCCGAGGCCAAGCCCCAACGCCTTCCCGAGTCCCATTGCGGAAAACTAACGACCCCAAGATATCAACTTTCCGTCCCCCCGCCACTAGAAAGGCTTTGTAGAGACAGTATCGAGCAGGCAACCGAGTTTCGGGACTATCCTTCCCCACGCGACCCGTCTAAGAGCACGGGAACAGATCGTTGAAGCCGAGCCCGGGGTACATATTGACCGGTGCACAGTCCCCGTTCCAACGCCGAGGCAAAGCCCCAACGCCTTCCCGAGTCCCATTGCGGAAAACTAACGACCCCAAGATATCAACTTTCCGTCCCCCCGCCACTAGAAAGGCTTTGTAGAGACAGTATCGAGCAGGCAACCGAGTTTCGGGACTATCCTTCCCCACGCGACCCGTCTAAGAGCACGGGAACAGATCGTTGAAACCGAGCCCGGGGTACATATTGACCGGTGCACAGTCCCCGTTCCAACGCCGAGGCCAAGCCCCAACGCCTTCCCGAGTCCCATTGCGGAAAACTAACGACCCCAAGATATCAACTTTCCGTCCCCCCGCCACTAGAAAGGCTTTGTGGAGACAATATCGAGCAGGCAACCGAGTTTCGGGACTATCCTTCCCCACGCGACCCGTCTAAGAGCACGGGAACAGATCGTTGAAGCCGAGCCCGGGGTACATATTGACCGGTGCACAGTCCCCGTTCCAACGCCGAGGCCAAGCCCCAACGCCTTCCCGAGTCCCATTGCGGAAAACTAACGACCCCAAGATATCAACTTTCCGTCCCCCCGCCACTAGAAAGGCTTTGTGGAGACATTATCGAGCAGGCAACCGAGTTTCGGGACTATCCTTCCCCACGCGACCCGTCTAAGAGCACGGGAACAGATCGTTGAAGCCGAGCCCGGGGTACATATTGACCGGTGCACAGTCCCCGTTCCAACGCCGAGGCCAAGCCCCAACGCCTTCCCGAGTCCCATTGCGGAAAACTAACGACCCCAAGATATCAACTTTCCGTCCCCCCGCCACTAGAAAGGCTTTGTAGAGACAGTATCGAGCAGGCAACCGAGTTTCGGGACTATCCTTCCCCGACGCGACCCGTCTAAGAGCACGGGAACAGATCGTTGAAAGCCGAGCCCGGGGTACATATTGACCGGTGCACAGTCCCCGTTCCAACGCCGAGGCAAAGCCCCAACGCCTTCCCGAGTCCCATTGCGGAAAACTAACGACCCCAAGATATCAACTTTCCGTCCCCCCGCCACTAGAAAGGCTTTGTAGAGACAGTATCGAGCAGGCAACCGAGTTTCGGGACTATCCTTCCCCACGCGACCCGTCTAAGAGCACGGGAACAGATCGTTGAAGCCGAGCCCGGGGTACATATTGACCGGTGCACAGTCCCCGTTCCAACGCCGAGGCCAAGCCCCAACGCCTTCCCGAGTCCCATTGCGGAAAACTAACGACCCCAAGATATCAACTTTCCGTCCCCCCGCCACTAGAAAGGCTTTCTGTAGAGACAGTATCGAGCAGGCAACCGAGTTTCGGGACTATCCTTCCCCACGCGACCCGTCTAAGAGCACGGGAACAGATCGTTGAAACCGAGCCCGGGGTACATATTGACCGGTGCACAGTCCCCGTTCCAACGCCGAGGCAAAGCCCCAACGCCTTCCCGAGTCCCATTGCGGAAAACTAACGACCCCAAGATATCAACTTTCCGTCCCCCCGCCACTAGAAAGGCTTTGTGGAGACACTATCGAGCAGGCAACCGAGTTTCGGGACTATCCTTCCCCACGCGACCCGTCTAAGAGCACGGGAACAGATCGTTGAAACCGAGCCCGGGGTACATATTGACCGGTGCACAGTCCCCGTTCCAACGCCGAGGCCAAGCCCCAACGCCTTCCCAAGTCCCATTGCGGAAAACTAACGACCCCAAGATATCAACTTTCCGTCCCCCCGCCACTAGAAAGGCTTTGTCGAGACAGTATCGAGCAGGCAACCGAGTTTCGGGACTATGGGGTAGGCATCATCATTCATCTCCTTCGTCCAACAACCACTTCCACCCACTCTCTTTCTCGCCCTCGCACACTTTTTTGTGCCACTCGCTCGCCTTTCCACCTATTTACAACTTCCATGCTCCCACCCGCTCTTCCTTCGACACCCTTCGTTGCTCCCACTATTGCTCCTACAAATGCTCCACCTTTCGCCCACACCCTGTGACACCATTTTTGCTCTTTTGGTTACCCTTCCACCGACAACCGCTTCCTTGATCCAATGCACTCCCCTTTCAATCGACCCTTCGGACTCCGGCCCTGATCACCCTTCCACCAATAACCGTTTCCTCCTACTACCCACACTCACCATTCAACCATCGCACACTACCTTGCTACCACTTGCGCACACTCCCACCCACTCCTGATCGTCCTACCCCCCTCATAAACACCTACGACGCTGACCCACCTAAACACCTACCCGCCTAGACGCTTACCCGCCTAGACCTAGACACCTACAACACCTACCCACCTAGACGTAGACACCTACGACGCTTGCCAACCTAGACCTAACCTACTGGGGGGGTGGGTAGTCTTCTTCGACTACCCACCCCCCCTATATATGTCAAAGTACAATTTTTCAGTCTGACAGGAACAACCATAACCATTTGCATCAACAATTTAACCATGATTTTGCCGGCTCTGCCCAACCAAGGCACTGATCTACTGGGATTGCACCCATGCCATGCCAAGACCAACAATGTTTCGCAACGCCCACAAACCTGACCCTGACATGCCTTGAGTCATGCCTCGGCCTTCGTATCTATGTCATGCTTGGCCGTGCCAATGCCACGCCCTTGAGTCATGCGTCAGTCGAGCCGCCGCCCTCGGTGGTGGGGGAAGGTGGTGCCACCTCATAACCCACAATGCATGCCTTCATCTAGCATACAACCTTGCCCCGTAGGTGCCAAGGCCATATGCCCGCATGCCTTGGTCACCCATGGGTGCCAAGCTCGGGGGAGTGTCCCCCCTTATATATGTCAAAGTAACATTTACTGGACTGACAGGAGTAGACACATTCTCTTGCAGTGTCAACATGGCCACCACGCCCGCAGCCACGCGCAGGCATGGGCCTTGCTGCGCGGCCACGAGCATTCCAAAGTGCTCCCATGATAGGCTAAGCCTGTGCCATGCCCCTTGAGTCACGGCTATGTCAGGTGGCCGCCCCCGGTGGTGGCGGACGGTGGAGCCACCTCATGCCCCGCGATGCATGTCTTTGCCTAGGCCACAACCTTGCCCCGTAGGTGCCAAGGCCCACTGCGCGCACCTGGCTTGCTCGCCAATGGGTGCGCAGCTCAGGGGAGTGTCCGCCCCCGGTGGTGGCGGACGGTGGAGCCACCTCATGCCCCACGATGCATGTCTTTGCCTAGGCCACAACCTTGCCCCGTAGGTGCCAAGGCCCTCTGCGCGCACATGGCTTGCTCGCCCATGGGTGCGCAGCTCAGGGGAGTGTCCTCCCCTATATATGTCAAAGTAACATTTACTGGACTGACAGGAGCAGACATAATCCTTTGCAGAGACAAACTGCCCAACTGCCGCGAGCGCGCGCGCGCGCCCGCGCCCCATCAGCGCGCGCGTGCGCATGCCAGCGCGCGCCTGACTGCCCCCATGCGTGCCCAACTGCTGCCAAGTGCCACGAGTCACGGCTATGTCAGGTGGCCGCCCCCGGTGGTGGCGGACGGTGGAGCCACCTCATGCCCCGCGATGCATGTCTTTGCCTAGGCCACAACCTTGCCCCGTAGGTGCCAAGGCCCTCTGCGCGCACATGGCTTGCTCGCCCATGGGCGCGCAGCTCAGGGGAGTGTCCTCCCCTATATATGTCAAAGTAACATTTACTGGACTGACAGGAGCAGACATAATCCTTTGCAGAGACAAACTGCTCAACTGCCGCGCGCGCGCGCACACGCCAGCGC
>VIRR01000510.1:15000-20000 GCA_008638375.1 Nyssa sinensis | reverse complement strand
GACCCCAAGATATCAACTTTCCGTCCCCCCGCCACTAGAAAGGCTTTGAGACAGTATCGAGCAGGCAACCGAGTTTCGGGACTATCCTTCCCCACGCGACCCGTCTAAGAGCACGGGAACAGATCGTTGAAGCCGAGCCCGGGGTACATATTGACCGGTGCACAGTCCCCGTTCCAACGCCGAGGCCGAGCCCCAACGCCTTCCCGAGTCCCATTGCGGAAAACTAACGACCCCAAGATATCAACTTTCCGTCCCCCCGCCACTAGAAAGGCTTGTCGAGACAGTATCGAGCAGGCAACCGAGTTTCGGGACTATCCTTCCCCACGCGACCCGTCTAAGAGCACGGGAACAGATCGTTGAAGCCGAGCCCGGGGTACATATTGACCGGTGCACAGTCCCCGTTCCAACGCCGAGGCCAAGCCCCAACGCCTTCCCGAGTCCCATTGCGGAAAACTAACGACCCCAAGATATCAACTTTCCGTCCCCCCGCCACTAGAAAGGCTTTGTGGAGACATATCGAGCAGGCAACCGAGTTTCGGGACTATCCTTCCCCACGCGACCCGTCTAAGAGCACGGGAACAGATCGTTGAAGCCGAGCCCGGGGTACATATTGACCGGTGCACAGTCCCCGTTCCAACGCCGAGGCCAAGCCCCAACGCCTTCCCGAGTCCCATTGCGGAAAACTAACGACCCCAAGATATCAACTTTCCGTCCCCCCGCCACTAGAAAGGCTTTGTAGAGACAGTATCGAGCAGGCAACCGAGTTTCGGGACTATCCTTCCCCACGCGACCCGTCTAAGAGCACGGGAACAGATCGTTGAAGCCGAGCCCGGGGTACATATTGACCGGTGCACAGTCCCCGTTCCAACGCCGAGGCCAAGCCCCAACGCCTTCCCGAGTCCCATTGCGGAAAACTAACGACCCCAAGATATCAACTTTCCGTCCCCCCGCCACTAGAAAGGCTTTGTCGAGACAGTATCGAGCAGGCAACCGAGTTTCGGGACTATCCTTCCCCACGCGACCCGTCTAAGAGCACGGGAACAGATCGTTGAAGCCGAGCCCGGGGTACATATTGACCGGTGCACAGTCCCCGTTCCAACGCCGAGGCCAAGCCCCAACGCCTTCCCGAGTCCCATTGCGGAAAACTAACGACCCCAAGATATCAACTTTCCGTCCCCCCGCCACTAGAAAGGCTTTGTAGAGACAGTATCGAGCAGGCAACCGAGTTTCGGGACTATCCTTCCCCACGCGACCCGTCTAAGAGCACGGGAACAGATCGTTGAAACCGAGCCCGGGGTACATATTGACCGGTGCACAGTCCCCGTTCCAACGCCGAGGCAAAGCCCCAACGCCTTCCCGAGTCCCATTGCGGAAAACTAACGACCCCAAGATATCAACTTTCCGTCCCCCCGCCACTAGAAAGGCTTGTAGAGACAGTATCGAGCAGGCAACCGAGTTTCGGGACTATCCTTCCCCACGCGACCCGTCTAAGAGCACGGGAACAGATCGTTGAAGCCGAGCCCGGGGTACATATTGACCGGTGCACAGTCCCCGTTCCAACGCCGAGGCCAAGCCCCAACGCCTTCCCGAGTCCCATTGCGGAAAACTAACGACCCCAAGATATCAACTTTCCGTCCCCCCGCCACTAGAAAGGCTTTGTGGAGACATTATCGAGCAGGCAACCGAGTTTCGGGACTATCCTTCCCCACGCGACCCGTCTAAGAGCACGGGAACAGATCGTTGAAGCCGAGCCCGGGGTACATATTGACCGGTGCACAGTCCCCGTTCCAACGCCGAGGCCAAGCCCCAACGCCTTCCCGAGTCCCATTGCGGAAAACTAACGACCCCAAGATATCAACTTTCCGTCCCCCCGCCACTAGAAAGGCTTTGTAGAGACAGTATCGAACAGGCAACCGAGTTTCGGGACTATCCTTCCCCACGCGACCCGTCTAAGAGCACGGGAACAGATCGTTGAAGCCGAGCCCGGGGTACATATTGACCGGTGCACAGTCCCCGTTCCAACGCCGAGGCCAAGCCCCAACGCCTTCCCGAGTCCCATTGCGGAAAACTAACGACCCCAAGATATCAACTTTCCGTCCCCCCGCCACTAGAAAGGCTTTGTGGAGACAGTATCGAGCAGGCAACCGAGTTTCGGGACTATCCTTCCCCACGCGACCCGTCTAAGAGCACGGGAACAGATCGTTGAAGCCGAGCCCGGGGTACATATTGACCGGTGCACAGTCCCCGTTCCAACGCCGAGGCCAAGCCCCAACGCCTTCCCGAGTCCCATTGCGGAAAACTAACGACCCCAAGATATCAACTTTCCGTCCCCCCGCCACTAGAAAGGCTTTGTGGAGACACTATCGAACAGGCAACCGAGTTTCGGGACTATCCTTCCCCGACGCGACCCGTCTAAGAGCACGGGAACAGATCGTTGAAGCCGAGCCCGGGGTACATATTGACCGGTGCACAGTCCCCGTTCCAACGCCGAGGCCAAGCCCCAACGCCTTCCCGAGTCCCATTGCGGAAAACTAACGACCCCAAGATATCAACTTTCCGTCCCCCCGCCACTAGAAAGGCTTTGTAGAGACAGTATCGAGCAGGCAACCGAGTTTCGGGACTATCCTTCCCCACGCGACCCGTCTAAGAGCACGGGAACAGATCGTTGAAGCCGAGCCCGGGGTACATATTGACCGGTGCACAGTCCCCGTTCCAACGCCGAGGCCAAGCCCCAACGCCTTCCCGAGTCCCATTGCGGAAAACTAACGACCCCAAGATATCAACTTTCCGTCCCCCCGCCACTAGAAAGGCTTTGTAGAGACAGTATCGAGCAGGCAACCGAGTTTCGGGACTATCCTTCCCCACGCGACCCGTCTAAGAGCACGGGAACAGATCGTTGAAACCGAGCCCGGGGTACATATTGACCGGTGCACAGTCCCCGTTCCAACGCCGAGGCAAAGCCCCAACGCCTTCCCGAGTCCCATTGCGGAAAACTAACGACCCCAAGATATCAACTTTCCGTCCCCCCGCCACTAGAAAGGCTTTGTAGAGACACTATCGAGCAGGCAACCGAGTTTCGGGACTATCCTTCCCCACGCGACCCGTCTAAGAGCACGGGAACAGATCGTTGAAACCGAGCCCGGGGTACATATTGACCGGTGCACAGTCCCCGTTCCAACGCCGAGGCCAAGCCCCAACGCCTTCCCGAGTCCCATTGCGGAAAACTAACGACCCCCAAGATATCAACTTTCCGTCCCCCCGCCACTAGAAAGGCTTTGTCGAGACAGTATCGAGCAGGCAACCGAGTTTCGGGACTATGGGGTAGGCATCATCATTCATCTCCTTCGTCCAACAACCACTTCCACCCACTCTCTTTCTCGCCCTCGCACACTTTTTTGTGCCACTCGCTCGCCTTTCCACCTATTTACAACTTCCATGCTCCCACCCGCTCTTCCTTCGACACCCTTCGTTGCTCCCACTATTGCTCCTACAAATGCTCCACCTTTCGCCCACACCCTGTGACACCATTTTTGCTCTTTTGGTTACCCTTCCACCGACAACCGCTTCCTTGATCCAATGCACTCCCCTTTCAATCGACCCTTCGGACTCCGGCCCTGATCACCCTTCCACCAATAACCGTTTCCTCCTACTACCCACACTCACCATTCAACCATCCGCACACTACCTTGCTACCACTTGCGCACACTCCCACCCACTCCTGATCGTCCTACCCCCCTCATAAACACCTACGACGCTGACCCACCTAAACACCTACCCGCCTAGACGCTTACCCGCCTAGACCTAGACACCTACAACACCTACCCACCTAGACGTAGACACCTACGACGCCTTGCCAACCTAGACCTAACCTACTGGGGGGGTGGGTAGTCTTCTTCGACTACCCACCCCCCCTATATATGTCAAAGTACAATTTTTCAGTCTGACAGGAACAACCATAACCATTTGCATCAACAATTTAACCATGATTTTGCCGGCTCTGCCCAACCAAGGCACTGATCTACTGGGATTGCACCCATGCCATGCCAAGACCAACAATGTTTCGCAACGCCCACAAACCTGACCCTGACATGCCTTGAGTCATGCCTCGGCCTTCGTATCTATGTCATGCTTGGCCGTGCCAATGCCACGCCCTTGAGTCATGCGTCAGTCGAGCCGCCGCCCTCGGTGGTGGGGGAAGGTGGTGCCACCTCATAACCCACAATGCATGCCTTCATCTAGCATACAACCTTGCCCCGTAGGTGCCAAGGCCATATGCCCGCATGCCTTGGTCACCCATGGGTGCCAAGCTCGGGGGAGTGTCCCCCCTTATATATGTCAAAGTAACATTTACTGGACTGACAGGAGTAGACACATTCTCTTGCAGTGTCAACATGGCCACCACGCCCGCAGCCACGCGCAGGCATGGGCCTTGCTGCGCGGCCACGAGCATTGCAAAGTGCTCCCATGATAGGCTAAGCCTGTGCCATTCCCTTGAGTCACGGCTAGTCAGGTGGCCGCCCTGGTGGTGGCGGACGGTGGAGCCACCTCATGCCCCGCGATGCATGTCTTTGCCTAGGCCACAAACCTTGCCCGTAGGTGCCAAGGCCTCTGCGCGCACCTGGCTTGCTCGCCAATGGGTGCCCAGCTCAGGGAGTGTCCGCCCCACGGTGGTGGCGGACGGTGGAGCCACCTCATGCCCCACGATGCATGTCTTTGCCTAGGCCACAAACCTTGCCCGTAGGTGCCAAGGCCCTCTGCGCGCACCTGGCTTGCTCGCCCATGGGTGCGCAGCTCAGGGGAGTGTCCTCCCCTATATATGTCAAAGTAACATTTACTGGACTGACAGGACCAGACATAATCCTTTGCAGAGACAATGCCCAACTCCGCAGCGAGCGCGCGCGCGAGCCCCATCAGCGCGCGCGTGTGCGCATGCCAGCGCGCCGACTGCCCCCATGCGTGCCCAACTGCTGCAAGTGCCACTTGAGTCACGGCTATGTCAG
>VIRR01000510.1:0-5000 GCA_008638375.1 Nyssa sinensis | reverse complement strand
TCAACTTTCCGTCCCCCCGCCACTAGAAAGGCTTTGTAGAGACAGTATCGAGCAGGCAACCGAGTTTCGGGACTATCCTTCCCCACGCGACCCGTCTAAGAGCACGGGAACAGATCGTTGAAAACGAGCCCGGGGTACATATTGACCGGTGCACAGTCCCCGTTCCAACGCCGAGGCAAAGCCCCAACGCCTTCCCGAGTCCCATTGCGGAAAACTAACGACCCCAAGATATCAACTTTCCGTCCCCCCGCCATTAGAAAGGCTTTGTGGAGACAATATCGAACAGGCAACCGAGTTTCGGGACTATCCTTCCCCTCGCGACCCGTCTAAGAGCACGGGAACAGATCGTTGAAGCCGAGCCCGAGGTACATATTGACCGGTGCACAGTCCCCGTTCCAACGCCGAGGCCAAGCCCCAACGCCTTCCTGAGTCCCATTGCGGAAACTAACGACCCCAAGATATCAACTTTCCGTCCCCCCGCCACTAGAAAGGCTTTGTGGAGGCATTATCGAGCAGGCAACCGAGTTTCGGGACTATCCTTCCCCACGCGGCCCGTCTAAGAGCACGGGAACAGATCGTTGAAGCCGAGCCCGGGGTACATATTGACCGGTGCACAGTCCCCGTTCCAACGCCGAGGCCAAGCCCCAACGCCTTCCCGAGTCCCATTGCGGAAAACTAACGACCCCAAGATATCAACTTTCCGTCCCCCCCGCCACTAGAAAGGCTTTGTGGAGACATTATCGAACAGGCAACCGAGTTTCGGGACTATCCTTCCCGACGCGACCCGTCTAAGAGCACGGGAACAGATCGTTGAAGCCGAGCCCGGGGTACATATTGACCGGTGCACAGTCCCCGTTCCAACGCCGAGGCCAAGCCCCAACGCCTTCCCGAGTCCCATTGCGGAAAACTAACGACCCCAAGATATCAACTTTCCGTCCCCCCGCCACTAGAAAGGCTTTGTAGAGACAGTATCGAGCAGGCAACCGAGTTTCGGGACTATCCTTCCCCACACGACCCGTCTAAGAGCACGGGAACAGATCGTTGAAACCGAGCCCGGGGTACATATTGACCGGTGCACAGTCCCCGTTCCAACGCCGAGGCAAGCCCCCAACGCCTTCCCGAGTCCCATTGCGGAAAACTAACGACCCCAAGATATCAACTTTCCGTCCCCCCGCCACTAGAAAGGCTTTCTGGAGACACTATCGAACAGGCAACCGAGTTTCGGGACTATCGTTCCCCACGCGACCCGTCTAAGAGCACGGGAACAGATCGTTGAAGCCGAGCCCGGGGTACATATTGACCGGTGCACAGTCCCCGTTCCAACGCCGAGGCCGAGCCCCAACGCCTTCCCGAGTCCCATTGCGGAAAACTAACGACCCCAAGATATCAACTTTCTGTCCCCCCCGCCACTAGAAAGGCTTTGTAGAGACAGTATCGAGCAGGCAACCGAGTTTCGGGACTATCCTTCCCCACGCGGACCCGTCTAAGAGCACGGGAACAGATCGTTTGAAACCGAGCCCGGGGTACATATTGACCGGTGCACAGTCCCCGTTCCAACGCCGAGGCCAAGCCCCCAACGCCTCTTCCCGAGTCCCATTGCGGAAAACTAACGACCCCAAGATATCAACTTTCCGTCCCCCCGCCCACTAGAAAGGCTTTGTCGAGACAGTATCGAGCAGGCAACCGAGTTTCGGGACTATGGGGTAGGCATCATCATTCATCTCCTTCGTCCAACAACCACTTCCACCCACTCTCTTTCTCGCCCTCGCACACTTTTTTGTGCCACTCGCTCGCCTTTCCACCTATTTACAACTTCCATGCTCCCACCCGCTCTTCCTTCGACACCCTTCGTTGCTCCCACTATTGCTCCTACAAATGCTCCACCTCTCGCCCACACCCTGTGACACCATTTTTGCTCTTTTGGTTACCCTTCCACCGACAACCGCTTCCTTGATCCAATGCACTCCCCTTTCAATCGACCCTTCGGACTCCGGACTGATCACCCTTCCACCAATAACCGTTTCCTCCTACTACCCACACTCACCATTCAACCATCGCACACTACCTTGCTACCACTTGCGCACACTCCCACCCACTCCTGATCGTCCTACCCCCCTCATAAACACCTACGACCCTGACCCACCTAAACACCTACCCGCCTAGACGCTTACCCGCCTAGACCTAGACACCTACAACACCTACCCACCTAGACGTAGACACCTACGACGCCTGCCCACCTAGAACCTAACCTACTGGGGGGGTGGGTAGTCTTCTTCGACTACCCACCCCCCCTATATATGTCAAAGTACAATTTTTCAGTCTGACAGGAACAACCATAACCATTTGCATCAAACAATTTAACCATGATTTTGCCGGGCTCTGCCCAACCAAGGCACTGATCTACTGGGATTGCACCCATGCCATGCAAGACCAAACAATGTTTCGCAACGCCCACAAACCTGACCCTGACATGCCTTGAGTCATGCCTCGGCCTTCATATCTATGTCATGCTTGGCCGTGCCAATGCCACGCCCTTGAGTCATGCGTGAGTCGAGCCGCCGCCGGTCTGGTGGTGGGAGAGAAGGTGGTGCCACCCTCATAACCCACCAATGCATGCCTTCATCTAGCATACAACCTTTGCCCCGTAGGTGCCAAAGGCCATATGCCCGCATGCCTTGGTCACCCATGGGTGCCCAAGCTCGGGGAGTGTCCCCCCTATATATGTCAAAGTAACATTTACTGGACTGACAGGAGTAGACACATTCTCTTGCAGTGTCAACATGGACACCACGCCCGCAGCCTACGCGCAGGCATGGGCCTTGCTGCGCGGCCACGAGCATTGCAAAGTGCTCCCATGATAGGCTAAGCCTGTGCCATTCCCCTTGAGTAACGGCTAAGTCAGGTGGCCGCCCCTTGGTGGTGGCGGACGGAGGAGCCACCTCATGCCCCGCGATTGCATGTCTTTGCCTAGGCCACAACCTTGCCCCGCAGGTGCCAAGGCCCTCTGCGCGCACCTGGCTTGCTCGCCAATGGGTGCCCAGCTCAGGGGAGTGTCCGCCCCCAGTGGTGGCGGACGGTGAGCCACCTCATGCCCACGATGCATGACTTTGCCTAGGCCACAACCTTGCCCCGTAGGTGCCAAGGCCCTCTGCGCGCACATGGCTCGCTCGCCCATGGGTGCGCAGCTCAGGGGAGTGTCCTCCCCTATATATGTCAAAGTAACATTTACTGGACTGACAGGACCAGACATAATCCTTTGCAGAGACATACCGCCCATCCGCTGCGCCGCGGCGCGCCAGGCCACACCTGCGCGCGCGTGCGCATGCCAGCGCCCCACCAGCGCGCCCTGACAGCCCCGTGCGTGCCCAACTGCTGCGAAGTGCCATGCCCCTTGAGTCACGGCTATGTCAGGTGGCCGCCCCCGGTGGTGGCGGACGGTGGAGCCACCTCATGCCCCGCGATGCATGTCCTTGCCTAGGCTCAACCTTGCCCCGTAGGTGCCAAGGCCTCTGCGCGCACACGGCTTGCTCGCCCATGGGCGCGCAGCTCAGGGGAGTGTCCTCCCCTATATATGTCAAAGTAACATTTACTGGACTGACAGGACCAGACATAATCCTTTGCAGAGACATACCGCCCAACCGATGCTCGGCGCGCACGCCAGCGGCCACCTGCGCGCCGTGCGCATGCCCGCGCCCCACCAGCGCGCGCCCGACCCCCGTGCGTGCCCAACTGCTGCGAAGTGCCATGCCCCTTGAGTCACGGCTATGTCAGGTGGCCGCCCCCGGTGGTGGCGGACGGTGGAGCCACCTCATGCCCCCCGATGCATGTCCTTGCCTAGGCCACAACCATGCCCCGTAGGTGCCAAGGCCCTCTGCGCGCACACGGCTTGCTCGCCCATGGGCGCGCAGCTCAGGGGAGTGTCCTCCCCTATATATGTCAAAGTAACATTTACTGGACTGACAGGAGCAGACATAATCCTTTGCAGAGACATACCGCCCATCCGCTGCGGAGCGCGCGCGCCCCACCCCTGCGCGCGCGTGCGCATGCCAGCGCCCCACCAGCGCGCGCCGACTGCCCCCGTGCGTGCCCAACTGCTGCGAAGTGCCATGCCCCTTGAGTCACGGCTATGTCAGGTGGCCGCCCCCGGTGGTGGCGGACGGTGGAGCCACCTCATGCCCCGCGATGCATATCCTTGCCTAGGCCTCAACCTTGCCCCGTAGGTGCCAAGGCCCTCTGCGCGCACACGGCTTGCTCGCCCATGGGCGCGCTGCTCAGGGGAGTGTCCTCCCCTATATATGTCAAAGTAACATTTACTGGACTGACAGGAGCAGACATAATCCTTTGCAGAGACAAACTGCCCAACTGCTGCGCCGCGCGCGAGCACGCCAGCGCCCCATCAGCGCGCGCCTGACTGCCCCCATGCGTGCCCAACTGCTGCCAAGTGCCCAAGGCATGCCATCTTGACTGCTGCTGCTGCCAAGTCCCAAGGCCTAAGGCATGCGCGTGCGCGTGCGCGTGGCAGCGGCCCCAGATTGCCCCCACACGTGCCATGCCTTGCCCAAGTATTGCCGCCAGCGGTGTGGTGGGGTGGTGTTCAGTCGGATCGCCATGTCGTGATCACATTTCATGTCACGACACTCGCCTTGCGCCGCAGGTGCCAAGGCCATGGCGACATGGCATGGTCGCCCATGGGCGCCCAGCTCAGGGAGTACCCCTCCCCTATATATGCTAAAGTAGAAATTGTGGGGCTGACAGGAGCAACCACAATCATTTGCAGGAATATATGTGCCCAACCATGCTTGTCAAAGAGTAGCTAAAGCATGCACGGGAGTAAAGTCTAAGTTAAGAATAACACTAGAAAATAAAAAAAAAATAAATTCTTTTATGCCAAATAATTTATTTATTTTTTTAAAAAAATGTAGGAAAATATATAAAATAAGAGAAAAAATATTTCATCAACCGGTAAGTGAAGAATAATGTATAACACCATTCGGGAAACA
>VIRR01000507.1:0-177184 GCA_008638375.1 Nyssa sinensis | reverse complement strand
AGAGAGAAAGAGAGAGATCGAATCGAGGATTTGAGATATGAGGACTTATTAGCGAAACACAGTGTACATCGCTAATAAGTCCTTATGTGTCGCTAAATTTATGTAAAATGACACCGTTTCATTTACGCATACTATTAGCGACACCCAACCGTGCGTCGCTACCAATATTAACTATTAGCAATGCACGCGTGCGTCGCTATAGGTTCGCACCTAATTTTTATGCGGGAAACTAATTTTTTTACTTTTTTCTACTATTAGCGACACACTATTGTGCGTCACTAAAAGGCATTGTTAGTGACGCTTAGTGTGTATCGCTAATAATGTGCGTCGCTAAAAGTATGTTTTTTATAGTGTTTACAAAATGATACATAACCTAAGACTATGTAGGAGGCTTTCTTATCCCTTGCTTGTATTGCTGTAATTCATAATGAGATGAGTCTATGAAGATTAATTATATTTGAGACTTGGTTGACCTTCTACCAAGACGCGAGACTATTGGGAATAAAATAAGTTCTAAAAGTCAAACATAAGGTGGATGGTTCCATTAAAAAGATATAGGCACGCCTTATGGTGAAGGGTTACACTCAACAAGAAGGTGTAGATCGACTATGAGAAGACCTTTTTCTTATGGTGATGTTTGCCTTAATTTTCCTGATTGTGGCTATTTCGCACATTTAGACTTGGAACTAAGACAGATGGATGTGAAGACAACTTTTATTAATGGGGAATTGAATGAAGAGATTTATATGGATTAACTAAATACTTTGTGACAAAGAGTAAGGAATGCAAAATCTACAAGCTCTAGTGATCCATTTATGGCCTAAAGCAATCATTTAGATAATGGTATTTGAGGTTTTGTCTAGCCATTATCTCTAATGGGTTTATGATTGATGAAGACCATTATGTATATGTCAAATGATCCAATGATAAGTTCCTTATATGATCATTATATGTTGGTGACATTTTATTGGCCGAAAATGATAAAGAGATGATTGTCACCACTAAAGAGTGGTTGTCCTCTATTTTTGAGATGGAGGATATGGGCAAGACAAGCTATGTGCTCGGAGTTAAGATCCTTAGGGATCATTCTAGGAAACTTCCTAATTTATCTAAAGAGACTTACATTAAAAAAAATCCTTGAGCGATTCTAGATAAAAAGTTAAGCCTATAGACACTCTCACTGCTAAACTTGAAATCCCGAATCTTGAAATGTGTCCTAAGACTCTTGAGGAATGAGATCAGATGACCGTGTTCCCTACTCTAGTGCTATTGGAAGTTTAATGTATGTTATGATATGTATTTGACCTGACATATGTTATGTACGTAATTGGCTTGGTTAATTAGTCAATATCAGTGTAGGGCAATCAAGAGGATATTGCATTATCTCAAAGGGACTACAGATTATGTGTTTTGTTACAAATTTGTGCCTAATTGACTATAATGATGTCAATTGGAGTGGCGATTTAGATGAGCATAAATCCGTATCAGGATATGCTTTCTTGTTCAATGGTGGAGCTATTTCTTGGAGTAGTAAAAAAGCAATCATGTATTACTTTGTTTACAATAGAGGTAAAGTTTGTGGCTTTCTCAGCTATCGTGTAAGAAACTATTTAGTTAAGAAGGTTCCTAGGGAATTTTGGATTTGTCACACATTCTTCAGAACCTATGACGATTTATTGCGATAACATGGTTGCACTCGCATACTAAGGTTCCTAAATATTATGGTAGGACCAAATATATGATGTGTGGTATAACTTTATCAAAGCTGTTGTCGTAGAAAATCAAATGATCTTGAAACATGTTCCTACGAGTTACATGGTTGCGGACTCCAATTCACTACTAAGCCTATTGATAGAGATGCTTATATGACTCATGTTAGGGCTTTAGGACTAGGTAGGTGGTGATTGATGTATTTTTTATTTGGTTGTTCACTTGTTATCTTCTGCTTGATGACTTTGGGATATGTTTATCATTAATGAATATAATCATTTTTATTATTGATTGTTGCATTTGGCATGTCATATAGCGCACACACATATGACAAAAAAATATATTAGCAAGTATTGATTGGCTTACTAACATGAGCAATGCCTTTAACACTTGAGATAGTGAGAAAAGCTAAGACGAGGTTTGCTGATGGAGACCAATAATAGAATGCCCACTATCAATTATACTTGTATTGATAGCCAAATGGGAGATATTTGCTTTGGTGCTTTCTATTTCGAGCAATTAAAGAACTTGGCTCTGGTGCTTGTATAGTGACTAGACTTAGATCTATAGAGTACGAGAGGTTGATATACGCTCTTTGAAAAAAGAACTCCATTATAATATGTATTTCATACTATATGTTCTTCGCGATTGAATATGAAGGTAAGTGAATGAATGCCAGCTTCTTCACCGTGTAAGTCGTATAGGCCATTGCTTATGACCATCTGTATGCCCTTTGTTACCTTTGAGTATGCTATGAAGCAAGGAGTTAACAATCAGCTACTTTTCCATGTTGCTTGTGATCATGTATGATTCGGCCCTTAAGGGACATCACTGAGAAAATGGGTTAGTTCCGAATTAAGTGGCATGAGAGAAAAGAAAAGATCATCTTGTACATCTCTACTTTATATTCATTGTTGACAACTTGTGTTGCCCTCAGTTAGGGTGCAACATAAATGTGGGTATATTGCTAATTAATGACATAGAACACTACTCTTTGAGAGACTAGAGATGCTTGCACCGATGTGATGAGATATACCTGGGGCAATTGCGAGACATGATATTATTCTTTTATGGTTGATGTCTCTATGGTGACTCTACGTGAGTTGCTAGTATAAAGCTCTCATATGCAAGTGTTCATAGCGGTCACACAATGTATGAATTGTTTCACAGATGGGAAAGGCTTGAGAACAAGGTATGCTAATAATATTCTGCACATCTTGTGCGAAAGGGAAATGTTAGTCATAAGTGCACAAGGGTGCAGGCTTATGTAAGACTTTTTTTTTTTGGTTTTCAAACACATAAATTTGCACGTAAATAATTGAGACTCTATGGACTTTTTAACATTAAATATTAAAGAAGTCCCATTTGCTCCATGACTTTTTCTTTTTATCCTATCTGTAACTATACAAGTATAAGCTTATAACTAAGATGACTACCAGTAGATACAACGGGTGTTGAAGTGAATTAAATACTCTCTTTAAATACCAGTATATTCTCTTTGCTATTTGTGTGAAACTTAGAAAGCCTTTGTACTGTGAATTTGTGGGTTATACTTGTCTACACAGTGACTATAGTGAACTCTGACCGCGAGATATTGATATTAGTATAACGTATTTGGAGTACGTATGTAAAACATCCAGTTCCTAAAGTTCTTAAAGGTAAGCCCATTTATGCTTCTTCATGTATATAGGTATGATTTTTCATACAGAAAATAGCAGAGAATCCCTTCATTTAAGTAAGTGGGTTGTTTTTCAAAATTCAACTTATCGTCCCTCTCTCTCTAATTAATAAGGCCAAGAGCATGCAATTTGAAATGGAAGGTTAGGCTATAAGTCCGGTCCTTATTGTTAAAAAATAGTAAATTAAATACATCTTAAGACTGGATGTTTGAACAACAAAATAGTAATAGATAATGTAAGATTTTTTTTATATTTTTTGATAAAAATAATGAAATACTACAATTCATTATGCATTTATTATATATCTTATTATATTTATATTTGTGAAAAATCATATTTTTCGGATGTTTATTGGTCTCATATTTCAAATAGACTTAGTAACCATAAGTAGAGGAAGAAATAAAAGGCTCTTTTAATATTTTCTTAAAAGATAAGAAGTATTACACATTATTTGAAGATAAGATATGCCGACTGATATACTTAATAAATACGTGTGTATGTTTTAAAAAAATAATCCATAAATATTTTGAATGTTTGCATGGTTATGACTCTAACATGTAATATTATTTTTTATTTTTAACATAAGACAATTGACATGTATTTAATTATTACTTTTTTTGGGGTAGACATTGACATGTATTTTCAGATTTATGTAAAGCATGCTCTGTGTGTTGTAAACTCAAATTAAAGATAACAATGAGTACTCCCGACTGCTGCCGAGTACTTGTTGTCAAGCTAAAATAAACTTTATATGGTTAAGTGAGCACATGAAAACAACAAAGACAACTCACATACAAAGCCAAAAATTGTACCTACCTAATACGGATGAGCAATTACCTCTGGTTTTGCTCAAGACCCACCGCCTATCTAATCTTCTTTAATGAATTCTTGGGGCAGGCTAATAACCACAACACTAACACCCCCCATCTGAATTGAAGGATTTAGAAAGCAAAAGGAGAGGGAATGAAAACTTATATTATTATTTTTAAAATTTTTTTAATTAGTTATTTAAGTATTTGTTAGGAATATAATTTTTTAATTAAGATTGACGAGACACAAAAACAAACAAAAAAATAACAATAATTTAAAAATATATGCACACACAAAAATATAAAGATTTACGTGATTCACTATAGAATATGGCTATGTTCACGGTTAGGATTACGTCTACGGTTGCTACAATTTCACAAAGAGTTAAAAATTTCAACATAAAAAGATGCGGTTCTTTAACTATATATACATAGTATTAGGACAATAAA
This sequence comes from Nyssa sinensis, assembly GCA_008638375.1. Lineage (NCBI taxonomy): Eukaryota > Viridiplantae > Streptophyta > Magnoliopsida > Cornales > Nyssaceae > Nyssa > Nyssa sinensis. The sequence continues at coordinate 172,536 of VIRR01000507.1, read as the reverse complement.
AAATAATGTGAAATATAAAAAATATTCTCAAAATTTTTTGAAGCTAGTGTCCAATACTTATCAAGAACCATACTACCAGTATAATTAGTTTGTTACATTCCTCTATTATTTTTTCTTCTACTTTCTCGTAATCAATGTTATCATAGCATAGGATGCGAAAGTGGAATGCGTGTATTACTTTTTAGAGTGCTTAGAGAATCTCTAGTGTGACTCAGATTTTTATTCAAATTTAAGTCAAAATTTGAATAAAAGTTGAATTTAAGTGTCATGCTCTCCAATAATCACTTAAATTTGGGTCTATGAACATAAGTGTACTGACTTGGATCTCAATTTGAGTAATCACTGGAAAAGATTTGTGTGAATCTTGACTCAAATTTAGATTTAAAAAAGGATTTGAGTAACCACTGTAGGTGCTTTTATACACACACACACACACATGTATATATGAGTAATGCTATTCTTATCATAAAATTTTATCAATAATTGTTCGGATGTTAGTTAATTAAACTTTTTGATATATGTGAATGCTAATCAATTAAACCACTTGAACTTAACTAACTTGACTAATATCAAGAGACTAAATTCTTGAGGTTAGTGTCCAATACTTATCAGGATCTATACTATCGGCATTATTAGTTTATTACACTCCTCTATTATTTTTTCTTCTACTTTCTTGTAATCAATGTTATCATAGCATATGATGTGAAAGTAAAGTGCGTGTATTACTTTTTAGAGTGCTTAAAGTATCTCTAGTAGTGATTCAGATTTTTATTTAGATTTAAGTCAAAATTTGAGCAAAAATTGAATTTGAGTATCACGCTCTCCAACGGTCACTTAAATTTGGGTCTATAAATATAAGTGCACTAATTTGGATATCAATTTGAGTAATTACTGGTGAAGATTTGTGTGAATTTTGACTCAAATTTAAATTTGAAAAAAGATTTGAGTAACTACTGTAGATGCTCTTATATATATACACTCACACATGTATATATGAGTAATGCTATTCTTATCATAAAATTTTATTAATAGTTATTCGGATGTTAGTCAATTAAGTTTTTTGGTATATGTGAATGCTAATCAATTAAATTTCTTGAACTCATTTGACCTGAACTCACTTGACCTAATTAATATTAAGAAACTAAATTACTAGCACTCAAACAATCATGTCACAGGTAAAATATTTTGATAAACTATTAAAGATAATGGTAGTATTACTCCGTATATACCCACACGTAAATACATGCTTGTGAGTTCTGAGTAATTTAGTTGGGCAGTGGCCACTAACGTTTGTGGTGGAGGCCGGCAAGCACAATTCTCATCCAATTAAAGTGCTAAAAACAACACTTTCTTTCTTAATAATACCGAATCTCAATCCCGTCGACGCCCGGACAAATCTCTCACCCCCAGCATCTCCTCCACTCCAGATACTCTCTTAAACTCTCTCTCTCTTAAACTGGGGATGCTGAAGTTGATACTTCTCTGCTGAACACTCACCAAACAAATAATTTTCAAGGCTCAACTATATTTTATTACAATCTATGGCTTCTTCTTCTTTCAGCTTTCCGGCAACTTCTTCCGGGCACCGAACCACTTTCCGTAAGGACACCACCGGATTTTCCCTCTCCGGTCGCCGTCCTGTGGCCCAATTGAAGGCTCAGAGGTCCGATGTCAGAACCTCTTTAGACACAAATATCTCCGACATGAGCATTAATGGTACAAAATCAAATTTCTCATTTAATTATATATATATATATATATGTTATTGCTTTTGGCTATGTTTTTCTGACTTTGGTGTGAATTCACGGCTTTTATTGGAGGGTTAGAGTGGTGGTACAGTGATTTATAATATTTATATGTTATCAGGTGGAATTTACTGTGAATTTAGATTAAGTTTAAATTATTTGATGAAATTTAAACTTAATTTGGCAGAATTTATGGCAACTAGAGGGCTTTCTTTCTTTCTTTTTTTTTTTTTTTTTTGGGGGGGGGGGGGGGGGGGGTTGTGGATGGTTGATTGGCTACGAATATCAATGGTCTGACTTCTGCTACAGAGAAGATAAAGTAAGATAGGGTTTGTAAGGCTATTACCTGTTGGGCCGGGCTTGAAGTAGAGATTAATTTTTTGCCATTGCTGGATAGTTTCCTGATTCTCTTGTTTGGTTTCTACGAAAGTGGAGGAAAATAAAATAAAGCAATACTTCAACCATTTTTTTATATATGTATATAATATTTAAAAAGTGAATTATTGGATGGGTTTATGAGAAAATTAAGGAAAAAAGTTTTTGCATTATTAAAATTTTTATCGTTAGGACGTGAGAGCATTTAAATTCTACTCAAATGAATGCCATAAAACTCTATAAAACTATTTGTTTTAGTAGAGTTATTCTTTTCAACAAATGAAAAAAATTTAAGAACATAAAAAAAAAAAAAAAAATTATTTCTTTTCTTTCTTTCCTGTGATTTGTCAGCAACTAATGGTGGGTCAAGACATATAATTGTATTTGGCTCAGTCAAGTGGAATTTTATGTTCACCCAGCAACTAAATGGAGGGTAAAAATGGGACCTAATAGGAGAACTGCCATGAAAAATATGAACATATTGAGTTGGAAGAAGAAATTGAAGGAGGGCCGCCACTACCCATCTGTAGGTTTGTCCTCAAGACAGCTGTAGAACATATTTTATTTTTGTTCTATTAGTTTGATGCAAAGTACTTGTTTTTGCAATTGTGTCCGAAAAAGGAAGATAAGCTATTAATTGCTCATTTTTCACATGATATTAAGTAGAAATCAAAGTCCTATGATGTTTAACAATTCTAGTTTCTTATTTTTTTTCCCCCTTGTAAATTGAGTTAGATATATTATTTTGAGGTACTAATCTTGGGCACCACCGAAATGGATGCTTTACCTGCCAGCTCCTAAGGGGTTATTTCCACCTGAACCTGAACATTATCGGGGACCCAAGCTGAAAGTGGCTATTATTGGAGCTGGGCTTGCAGGCATGTCAACTGCTGTTGAGCTTTTGGACCAAGGCCATGAGGTTCAGCTTATTATATTTCCAGTTCTCCTAATACTCACATTGATATATTTATCCGCGATTTCTGTCTTTATTAGTCCATTAGCTTGATCATATCCAAATTCTTTATCCTTTTAAAAAAATTGAGAAAATAACATGGGGTGGGGTCATCTAATTATTTTTATGGTTCTCCCAATATTCAAATACATGCATATATTCTTGCAATTTCTGTCTTTTTTTTTATGCCATTTTCTAGGCCATACCACATTCAATTTTTTATTCATTTTTTTTTTTTTTTGTAAATGAGAAAATAACCTGGATTTGAAATCATAAAGCATAATGTATCTCAGTTTTGTTGTTCTCTTTCGGAAAGATTATTTCGGCTAAATTTGTTTTATTTGAGCAGTCTACTGATCTTTTGCGGCAGCAAAACTTAGTTATGTGCATATTCTGATTTTTCAGGTGGATATCTACGAGTCAAGGTCTTTCATTGGTGGAAAAGTGGGTTCTTTTATCGATAAACGTGGAAACCACATTGAAATGGGACTGCATGTTTTCTTTGGTTGCTACAATAATCTTTTTCGTTTGATGAAAAAGGTGAAGAGAACATACCTGATATCAGTACTGTGACTAATTAATTATTGTATTCTCGTATTCATCACGAAGTAAAATCTTAAGCTAATGACAGTGAATGTAAATGCCATGCTCTCAGAGAACCTACTGTGAAGTGTGAAGCAAGGACCATATTCTGGAATATGCCTTTTTTTTTTTTTTTTATCATTCATGACTGTGCCTTTTATGTCACCCTGCGTGGTAAACATTCCTACCTTTTTGAAAAAAATGGTTGGATTTCGTAATTGAATAGCTATTAACTAAGAAATACGAATATAGGATACAGATACGACATGATACTGATATGTGGATACATCATTTCTCAAAGAAGTAGGATACGGATATGTTAGGGATACATTGAATATATATTTTTATATGACCATATAATAAAAATCTAACGTTATTTTAATCAAAATTGACATAAAAACACATAAATCACAATAATATTATAAAGATATCAAAATAACATAAAAATTCAAGAATTTCTTCATTAATCATCAACATCTATGATCCAAGTTCCAAAATAAATTTATTAACTATTAGATATAACATATATAACCTAAAAAAGTAGGAAATATCCAAAAGAAAAAGAAAAAAACCAAAAGAAGTGTGCCGAACGTGTCCAAAAATGTGTCCTAAATTTAGGAAAAATAAAAAAACTTGGACATTCTTTTTTACGTGTACATGTGTTCAGGATGTGGTAAAATGTGTCCATATCCGACACAGATACATGAGTCAAAATAGAGTGTCGGTTTTTTATAAGCTATTAATGTAATAGCCATTACTTGGTTAGTGAAAATGTATCCACTTTGGAAGCCTTAACAAAGGCTATGGACCCTAGCCACTCAAGAAGACTTCGTATGTACTGGGTATGGCCTTTATGCTGCTGATATATGTTTATCTATGTTTTTTAGGATTTAGGAGTCAAGTCTATTTTGGTAATTTCAATTTACTGGACCGGGCCTATAGTAGTGGTCCATGGGTCCAACTGTAGGTCAAGTTATTGGGTCTTATCGAAGTGAAAATATCCTATTTTGGATTCTTAGTCCTAGTCAATGTTTTTAAAAGCATTATTGAGGCATTGAAGCAAGGCGTCCCCAAAATGCCTTGGAGCTTTGAAAAACAAGTAGTGGTCCTAGTAACATACACTTCAAATTAAAAAAATTCAAAAGTTATGTTTCAAACACTTTTTATGCATCTAAAATACTTCTATAACTTTGAGAGTTTTTTTAAAGAAATTAAAAGAATATAAACCCTTAACTTGTAAAGATTGACACAAAAAATGAGGATATCCAAACTTGTTATTTCAGAGTAATGGAAGCACCTCACCTGATGCTTAACACTTGTCTTAGTAGAACTAGAAGAATTGTAGTTGCCTATTAATATTTATGTAATCTTTCTACTTAATAAATTTATTTCTTTATTTATATTTTGGTGGGTTGTTAATAGAGTTGAGCTTTAGAGAATTGAAGATTGTTTGATGTATGATATAACATGATTTTAGGGGGTGAAGCCTAAGAAATTCTAGGTGAGATTTATAGCTGTTTGTTCTTCTTTTTTTCTTTTTCTTGTTCTTTTTTCTTTTTGACAAGTCTTTTCCCTTCTCTTTAAGTCATTATTCTTTGGTTACTGTTTACAACACTAGAACAACCCCTATTTTATCTCAAAACTCTACCTTACCAAGCCTTAATCAATCCTGACCCTTTCCCCTACCCTTTGGTATTTAATTTAAGACACCAAATTCTAAATTAGTTGCTGTTAAAAAATTTAAACAACTATATTTTGCAAAACTTTTAAAACTGAGTTAAATTCCACGCCAACTCTATCGACAAACCTTACAACCTTTTTTTTTTTCTACCACTTTAAAACCAGAAACCTCCAAGCTTTCCACAACCAAAGCCCATCATAAATCAAATTTTAGATTATTATTCTAATCATTTTTTCGCTACTGTTCTACATCAGTGTGGTATTAGAGAGATCATGCCTTTATCAACCTTAATTTATACTTTTATCGTTCTACAATCCTCTACCACCATGATAATTAATTCAAAGCTTTTATCCAAATTTGGTGTGCCTTCTCAAAAGACTGGGAAAGTACAAAAGAAGATTTAGTTTGAGGAAAGGTTTTTTGGAGGCAAGAGCCGGTTCTTTGGAGGCAGTAGTTAAGTAAATTAAGGATTCAAATTTTTCACCTAATAAAAAACAAGGGATTGGAAGTGGGTAGCGAAAAAGTTGAAACTTCAACCTCCATGGTTCAAAATGAAAAGCTGAAAAAATTGCCCATTTATTCTTAGTTTGGGGGTGGGGTGGGTGCTATTATACCATTCCCCAAATTGTTAAAGATCTCCATGTTTATAAAAATGAGATTACTAAATTACCCTTACACACTTATAGACTCATCTTTAATTAAGGATAATTTTGTAATGCATTTATTATAGTGGAATCCCTTAGCTATTTGTGGAGTGCGAATAGCCTCAGCCTTCTTAGTTATTTGTAAATTCCTGCCAACCAAATATTACTTCCAAAAGAGAAATAACATATTTGCTAGTGTGGGAAATGTATAACAATTGTTTGAAAGAAAATTGTGGATGAGAGAAATTGCCAAGTTAAACAAAGGTGTGAAGTTGGAAGTCAATAAATTTTAGATGTATTTCTTGATTGTATATAGAGTTTGGAAAGTTATTTTTGATGGTGGGGGATGAATGAAGATTAAAAACTTTATTAAATCTAAATCTAAAGGGACATCATGTCTATTGTGAATCAAGGGCAATAAATTTTTTGAAGGTTTAGTATTGTTGAAATTAGGTCTTGGGAGGAGGTGCAGCAAGCCACATGTACCGTTTTCTTCCTACCAACTGCAAACAAAGGGTTCATATTGCAATTAAGACAACATATCTGTTGAAGAATATAATCATAAGTTCTACCAGTTGGCCGCCTGTTTTGATTTTGATTGGAATGGGGATGTCATGATTGCTATGTATACGAAAGAAAATAAGGCCACAGATTACCTCTAGACTTCCTACAAATATGTTGTATTCAATGTGATATTAGTCAAGTATCTTGTCAATTAGAGAAGTATTTTTCTACGAAGTCTTTATCAAGGCCCTTGTGCAAAATAGTTATCAAGGGGAGAAACTTGTTGCTGAGTTTAGTTATGGGGAGGAGTTTGAGAAGTCACTTATTGGTTCTTCTCATTCTAATGACCGCCCACTGTTTATTCTACATCGATTAGCCCACAACATGGCTTGACCACTAAAAAATCTAAGGCGAGAACTGAGATTCAATGCTATACTTGTAGAAGGTTGGACATTTTTTTCTGCCTAATTCTTGACTTGATTGGTGACTTTTGCTGATAAAGAAGCTTTGATTGCCTCTACTACTCCTGAACAGAGTGAAGATTATAGTGTTGGAGGCTGAGCAAGAGATTAGTGATAACAAGGACCAGGTCTTGTCCAAGTGGTGCAAGTGCCCACACTCCATGCAAAAGGCATGAGTTCGATTTCCTCTCCCCACATCGTTGTATAAAAAAAAGAGAAGAGATTAGTGATAACAAGAGTTACAATCCTAGTGATGATAAATGGCAATCTTATCTTGTCTTGTGTCTGCTTATTACTTTCATTATTGACTGTGGCAGCAGTACCAACGTTATCTTAGAGGATGCCATTCACAAACTTAAGTTGAACCTGTGTTAATCGTTATGGTACGGGGAACGGGAAACGGGAACGGGAACGGGAACGTAGATCGACACATGTTGTAGAACATGGTATGTTAGGAGTAGGCTTCTTTGGATCACTTTGTTGGAACGACATACGTTTATTTGGAATGTGATATGCTTTTTGAGTGTATTTATAATAATATTGGTATGTATATATATACACCAAAATGATTTCAACGAATCCAAGCTATTATGAAATAAAATTTCAATGATGTGTGTGTATTTTGTATGATTTGTTTTTTGGACTTTGATATTTTAGGTTGGAACGCTAAATCTTGCGTTCCAAATCGTTAATGATCCATATTTTGGATCGTGCGATTCCAATTTGTAATTCGCTAGGGGAAGAGCGAATTGTGGTAACCATGAGTTGAACATAGAAGCCTCACTCTAGTCCATACAAAGTAGCATCTGTAAACAACACCAATCTTAACTTCATTAGAGGTGTTTAGTGACCTATGCCACTGGAGGATTTGTTGATATTGTGCAATGAAATGTGTTTTCAATTAAGATGTGCCATGTCTTTTGGGTGGACTAAGGCTTATTACTAGGAAGGAGGCACATTGTGGTAATAATAACACATTCCTTCAATCACGCTGTATTTGAGATAACATTGTGGCCATAATAACACATTCCATTCAAGCAGCTGTCTTTGAGATGTTTTAGGGGGAAGAATGAAGTCATGTCCTCATGGCCATCACTAGTTTAGAGGCGAATTTTTGGTTTTTTTTTTTTTTGGGGGGGGGGGGGGGAGGGGGATTGTTAGAGGACATATCCACTCATGATGTTGAAACTAAGACTATGGCACACATGCAACTCAGAAAGAGTTTTCTCCAAGAGGAAAATGTTTATGGTAATTTGTTGAATATTAATTTATGTTTATTTTAAATTAAGATGTTGTGGTTTAGTTTTTTAATGTTTTATTAGGTTTTAGGAGTTAAGGGCATTTTGATAATTTCTAATTTGTTGGATATAGGATGTATTAGTAGTCCATAGATCTAATTTTAGGTCATGTTATCGGGTCTTTGTATGAAGTCATTAGAAAGTCAACATGAAAAAATTTCCTATTTTGGAGTCCTAATCCTAATAAATGAAGTGAACTGTAGCAATTTATAAATATCTGTGTAATCTTTCTTTTCAGTAAGTTGAGTTTTAGAGAATTGAAGATTTTTCTTAATTTGTAATACAATCCAATCTTGGGGGTGGAGCTGAAGCCTAAGAAATTTTAGGCAAGACTTCTGGACTCTTCTTTTAATGTTCACCTCTTTGATCACTATTCTTGGCAAGGATCAAAATTTCATTTCGTAATGTTGTTTCGGTCACCTAGAAAATAAAAACATTTCGGAAACGTTTTAGGAAACATAGTAGAAATGATGAAAAAAATTAAAATGTATAGAAACACTTGGAAACATAAAGTAAAATATATGAATATGTGAAGATAAATATTATAATTAATTGAAAATGTTTTAGGGTACATGTCTATCCACACTAGAAGATACTGGAGTGAAATTAAAAAAAAAAAAACATAAATGTTAATTAGTCATTAATACCAAATAACTTTTTACTTATTAAAAACTAGTATAAAAGATTTAAAGATAATTTGTTTATGTAATATGAATTTATTATATATTTTCTATAAATTATGCAAAATTATTATAAACCATAAAATAATAAATACATATTGTGTAATATCCACGGATTAGACAATTTGACACAAGTTACATATAATATAATAAGTAAAAATAAAGTAATTTAAGCCTATTATAATTAGTAACTAAGTATTAAAATAAATTATATATCTACATTTTATTTCTACTATTTTTACTTTTCATTGTCTACTATTTTTGAGGAAAAATAGAAATGTCTTATTATAATTTTAGGTTTTAATCTTTCAATCTGTTCCATTTAAAAAACAAATAGATATTATTTTTTACCAACTTTTAGAAGTATTGCTGATATAAAGAAATGTTTCCACTAGTTTCGATATGTTTCTATGGAAACAACTTTGTTTCCACGGAAACGTGTGAATTTCGGTATTCCACTGGCTGTTTCGTTTCGGTTCACTAGAAAACAGAAAAGTTTCTGCCGTTTCGATAGAAACTAAACAAAATTTTGATCCCTGGTTCTCAGTTTTCTGTTCACAGCTCCAAAACTCAACCCTCCGAACCTTAATCAACCCTAACCCTTTCCGCTATCCTTTGGCCTTTAATTTGACTCCAAACTCAACATTGGTTGCTATTCATACTTTCTGGAAAATATATCTCTGCAATTCCGGCAACCATTCACTTTTACAACTTAACTGAATCCCACCCATTTCTAACTACATTCCCTTCTACTCTTTTAAAACTTCAACCTCCAAGCTTCCATAATTTGAGCTCACCATAAATCTAATTGATGACAACATTATTCTAAGTTTTTCAACTGTTTTTCTACATCGTTTTTCACTTCTTAACCATGTTATTTATTTATTTTTAATTAGTGATAATATCTGCTTATGATATTAAGCAAGGGGTTAAATCTTGTTGTGAGGTAAAGGATTTTACATGTTTTATATGTTGAATTAAATTAAAATGTTGAAATGAAGGTTAAATTTAGTTTACTTTGAAATTTAGATGATTAATTAGGTCAGGATGTCCATGGAACTAACTTCCATGCTGATTTGCCCGTGAGACTCAAGTAACCAGTGCCAACATGTATTTACCATAAAGCGGACAGCCTTGAGAGCGTAGCTTTGGATTCAAAATGGAAGAATGTGACTGCTTGTTTGGTTAAATTTACCTAATGGTTTGGTTTTGGACTAAAAAAAAATCTCTTTGGATAGACCCTTTTTTTTTTCAAATTTAATTTTAACACTTCTTATATCACTGTGGTTGGTTGGATTGAACTCAGTCATAGGCATCTTTTGAGTTCCACACTGCGTTGATTGATCTCTTAATTAACCGAAACATGGACCCCTTATTCATTGAATATTTTGTCAGTAAGTTCTAAAAAAACCTTCTGGCACCATCTGTGGATCTTATTAGTTATTAGTTCATAAGTACTGGTTGCATAATTTGATATAAATGATGGTATTCAGTCAACCATAATGCAGTCATGGTTGTGATTATACATGAAGTCAGTTCTATGTAAATTATATGGTGAGTCATTTAATATCCAAGTATTCAGTGCATTCTATCAATCTGGGAAATTTTAACTTGGTACTGCTGTTGATGCTGGTTCAGAATTGATGTGCTTTCCATTAACACCAGTTGATTCCCTTTACATGATATGCAGTCATGGTTGTGATTATACATGTGTTGCCAATGTTGATTAATTTTCTTTTATTTCTACCTAAACCCAGGTAGGTGCTGACAAAAATCTGCTCGTGAAGGAGCATACTCACACTTTCGTAAACAAAGGGGGTGAAATTGGTGGTATGATTTAGTTCTTACTAAATATTACAATACAATATTTATGCTTACAGTTTTATTCTACTTTCACCTATTTTGATATGAAAGTATTTTTTGTTTAACCGCAGTTGCACGAAAGATAAATTATGTGAATCATTCTAACTCAAACTTTATTGCAAATAACTTAATTTCCCACTGCAGAACTTGATTTTCGGTTTCCAATTGGAGCACCATTACATGGAATTCAGGCTTTTTTGTCTACAAATCAGCTGAAGGTAATGCCTACAAGTATGTTTTCCATACTGAACTGAATTTTGTGTATATTCCCATATATTTATGTGATCACACCATCTCTACTTGACAATGTTACTCCATTTCAAAGAATTTTCTCTAAATTGGACAAGCCACCAGTGTAGATATCATTCCTCAACTATACACGTAATCTCCTTAAACAAATTGCCACACACATTGTTGGCATATCCTTTAAACACTGCACCACTCCATTTTGATCAATTCCATCAACTTATTCATTGCTTGTTCTTGACTCATGAAGGAGATCCTAATGGTCTGTTTATGTTGTTGTCTGTTATAACTTATAAGGTATAACCTAGTGGCGGGCTGAGTAGGTAACCGGTGATTTATGCAAGATTTTAAATTTCCGTTTAACCTAATTGGCAAATTCTCTGAGTTCCAAAAGCAATGCTGATTAAGGAATAAGAAAGTAAAGCAGATAAAGCAATATCACTCAAGGAATCACCCAGGGAACACAGAATATTTACACAAAAAAATCCAAAGGGGAAAAGCCACGAAACCTAGTCCAGACAAACAATCCACTATGAAGATAATAGTTACAAAAGATTTGACTCTACTTACAAAATATGACTTGAATCCACCAGCGTCCCAGACATCAATCTCGAACTCCACCACTTGAATCTCCCAAGCAATCTTCAAAGTGAATCAACATTAGAATCCTCTGATGCCTTCACAGGCTCACCGATCTCAAACACCAAGAAGGAATTGACCAAGTCAGTTTAACACACAGCAGAAGTGTGAAGATGTGTATCGAGTTATAATCTCATAAGCACGGGAAAGTTATGGGATTCTCTCAATGATTCATGGAGTTTAGAACACTCAAGATGTAGAGAAACTCACAAAAAGTTCTCAGCAATTTGTGTGTTCCTGTTCTCTAAAATTAGGGCTTCAATAAACTATTTATAGTGTTTTTCAAAGTCCTTATAAAACCAGGAAAATAGATTTCTGTTCGAACGGAATCTTCCTAATACCAGTTCGAACACACATCAAATATCTATCAAACAAAGCCTTTTGTTATTTATTTTAACATAACTTTCAGTACCTTTTCGAATGCACATCAAACGTATATCGAACAGGACCTTTTAGAAAATTTTAAAACCAATTGAACCTTCCTCCGTTTGAATGGCCATCCAATGCCTATCAAATGAAAACTATTGGATTTTGCCAAAAACCTAGTTTTTAAAGCTTCATTTAAATGGATATTGAACTTCTATCGAATGGACCATATAGTAAAACAATTTTTCAAAGTGTTCAAGAGCCCGTTCAAACACCTATCGAATGGCTATTGAATGGAGCTCACTGTTTTGCAAACCAGTGATAGGGCTATAGTCCATTTGAACACTCCAATATCCCATTCAAATGGCCCTTTGTGTATTGCCCAATTTTGACAGAAAATCAGTATTAATAACACATACATTTGGAAACACATTTTAAAAATCATTTTTGAAAACAAGTTTGGAAGCAAACTGAGTTTCTAAGTTCAACTTACATTGCCTAAATGTGTTACGGAAACTTGAATTGAAGTCTTCATATGCTTACTCAGTCTTCAACACAGAGGCTTGTGAATTGACTGGACATGGACTTAGACTTGACCTTCTACAGCCTTGTTTTATTAGATGGAATATGACAACACTTAAATTCTCAATTTTGACTTATACACCTCACATTGCCTTTGCCCTGCCATAAATGTAACCCCTGTCACCAGCTGACCACTAGTACACCACCATCATGACCATCAACTTGAAAATACTATATGTACAGATACTTTACCGTCCTTGTGAAAATACCAATTCTTTCTATCTATTGAAAATTCTTGGAATTTATGCTTCATGTCAAAGTGGAAAAAAGAAAAAAAAATTTATTTCTTCTCCTTGGTACTTTCACATGATTAAACAAACAGTTCCTAAGCTCTTTGCTCAATTGGAATCTGGATTTTAATGTATTTCCACTTATTCAAGTGCAGACTTATGATAAAGCAAGAAATGCTCTGGCTCTTGCCTTGAGTCCAGTTGTGCGGGCTCTTGTTGATCCAGATGGCGCAATGAGGGACATACGGAATTTGGATAGCGTGAGAATGACCTCCTACTATTTACTGCTTTATCTTACATTTCCTTATTTCACTTCTAAGGAGTTTGATCTCATGGAGAGAACTATTTCTTTTTTCTTCACCACTTCTTTAATGGTAAAATCTATTATTGATTTCTTACAGATAAGCTTCTCTGATTGGTTTTTGTCCAAAGGGGGTACACGTATGAGTATCCAGAGAATGTGGGATCCTGTTGCATATGCTCTCGGGTTTATTGACTGTGATAATATCAGTGCCCGTTGTATGCTCACTATATTCTCCTTGTTTGCCACTAAGACAGAGGCTTCGCTACTGCGCATGCTTAAAGGTTCTCCTGATGTTTATTTGAGTGGTCCCATTAAAAAGTATATCACAGACAAAGGGGGCAGGTACAGATGTTAATATAAAAACTACACGTGGCCGTGATAGGATATTATTCAGGTTTTGTTTGTTTTCTCGTTTAACTATTCATTCTTCTCCACGTAAAATCTCTTTTTCCGCTAGGACAGATTCCATCTCAGGTGGGGATGCAGAGAGATACTTTACGATAAATCTGCTGATGGAGACACATATGTTACAGGAATTGCCATGTCTAAGGTAAAGTGCCACTAATTGTGCTCTGCTTGAAATTCGGAAACTGTGTTACAATCTATGCTTTAAGCGAATTCCAGGAATCAAGATCATTATTACTGAGGGACTGGAGTGTCCAAGTCAACCACAGTTGAATTGCTCCAATATTTAATGGGACTCTGGATTTGCAGTTCATCTCTGTTTGTTTTCATTAGATACATGTGTACAGTTTGAAAGTAGTATATACACTCTGCTGTAATTAGTATGAAAAATATTAAGCTTCGGTTGCTCCATCCTTTTCTTTTTTATATATTTTTTTTTGGAGGGTGAGGGATGGGGTGCTTTTTTGTCTGAATTTGACATAGACAATGCTTACATTTTACTTTTCGAAGGGGAGAAAAAGAAACATACATACATAAAAGTATATAGACTTAGAAAATTAATCATAATTAATTCAGTTTACAAAATAATAATAATGATGATGATGACAACCACCAAAATCATATACCATGAACTTTCTACAACTGTCCTTGAAGCTAAAAAATGAACTGAAGATATGCAACCTACATTCCTCATTGAGGACCCTAAGCTACAGTAGGTATCTGCTGACTTAACATTTAGGACTTGAAAATTTGACATTTGTGCACAGTGAATCTTCTTTAATGTTAACACCCAATACTTCTCTTATTCTTTCAGGCTACACAGAAGAAAATTGTGAAAGCTGATGCTTATATTGCTGGTTTGTGGTTAAATCTTGTCCATCATTTGTGTTCTTTTATCCTTTCAAATGCAAAAAAATTCAATGCACTATACCATTCCATTTGATGGCAGCATGTGATGTCCCTGGAATTAAAAGACTAGTCCCGTCGCAGTGGAGGGAGTGGGAATTTTTTGATAACATCTATAAACTAGTTGGAGTGCCTGTTGTCACAGTGCAACTTAGATACAATGGCTGGGTAACAGAGTTACAAGATTTAGAACGGTCAAGGTGATTCTCGTGTATTGTGAAGTTACTGGTTTATGAATATGGATTGCTCTAATTTTTGGGGTCAGGAATAATATCTGCCTTCGGTTTAGAATCATGACTCGTGACTAATGGAGGGTGGGTTATCTCTTGCTTACCATTTACAGTAATTTCCACTTCCTAAACTGGCAGGCAATTGAGGCAAGCTGAAGGGTTGGATAATCTTCTTTACACCCCAGATGCAGATTTCTCTTGCTTTGCAGACCTTGCGCTCACATCCCCAGAAAATTACTACCTTGAGGGCCAAGGTTCATTGCTCCAGTAAGGAAAATTGTCTTTTATATCATCATTGTAATTGCCATTGTTTATGCATTTATGAACAAGCCATTTCATTTTTCGGCTCAATAAAATAGTTAGGAAGCCATTAATTTGTTTATAATCATATACTACATTTTTTGCCACTGTAATACACACACACACACACACACACAATACTATTTATATGCGGTGGTGCCTTGTTTGTTAATCTGGGAATGTATTGCAAAGGTTGGATTTATTGCCTTAATCCCTCTACATGGGTTCCCTTCAAGCACCTAACTTGTACTCTTAAGTTCACTTGACTAGTGTGTTATTTGGATCAAATGTTGCAAGTTAACTCAGAATACAACTACTTTTTCATTTTATTAACCTGCTCTCATATATTTATGCTCCTTGTTCTGGATAAGGTTATTGTCTCATGTGTTGATTGCTTTCCCAGAAAGGTTCTCCTCATACCCCCATTCTGCTTTTGATTATTCTATACTATTAAACTCATTCAAATTTCAATAAATTGTATGATTTAATTTTGGTTTGTGATTGGATCACTTCTTTGATCTCATGACCTTGGTCAGTATATTACTTGCAACTTCCCTAAGACTTACAAACTGTTTCTTAGATCACCAAAATTTAGTCTGAAGTTGAGTTTTATAAGGTGTCCTCGTGCAAGTAATTTATAACTTGACAACTCTTGTCATAATTGCATTTGTGTTGGCCTTCATTTATACATATTAATAAAAGCTATTTCTGATTACAGATGTGTGCTTACACCTGGCGATCCCTACATGCCATTACCAAATGATGAAATCATAAAGAGAGTTGCAAAACAGGTCAGTGGCATCTAGGAAATGTGCCTCCATTACTTTTACAACTTTGTATCTTTTTTGGTTTTCAGTAACAGTATTGGTGATGCAACGCTCTGTTTAACTGTAACACAATGATGTGCAATGATAATGTATCAAAGATTCTGGAAAATCATGAAAAAAAGTCAGAAAATAGAAAACACAGATTACTATAGTTATACAGGTAAAACAACACTCTCACATAATCTGGGGACTAAATGCATCTCATAGGAACTGCTGCGCTAGTCTCCAGGTCATTGCTTATTTCACTGCATTTTTTTTCTTCGATAAAGAGTTAGGTCTAGGTTAAAAAAATTATAGCATTTTATTATTTCTAAGAATGTAGACTCTAAAACCAATAAGAAATTACATATGTCACATGAAATAACATAAAGTACCTGATAGCTGTATATTAACACTTCAAGGCTTATGATATTAAAAATTTCTGAGATGATAGAATTTATTCAAGTATTGAACTGAAAGTATTTCAAATGAAAGAGCAAATGAAATTTGAAGAGCTTAGAGTAGGGGGAAGCAAAAGAAAAGCCCCCCCCCCCCCCCCCGGTACCCAATGTTGGTCCCACTAATGTAGCAGTACTGGAAAGGATGGACTGGGTAGCATCATTTATGCAAAGTGGCTACCTTCAGACTTGAACCCACTTTGTCATGCTTGGCAGCCCAAGGTTTTGTTGTACCAAGCAACGACCCATTATTTGGATAACCTAGAGTAGTTATTTTGAAAGAAAATACGGAGAACAATGCATTTAGTACTATTTATACTCATCAGTTCATTGCCTCTCTGACCAATGCATATTGGTGTTAATAGCATCACTACTTTGCGGGTACACACTGAAACCAGACAAGTGATATCAGACGTTGAACATATCACTTCAATTTCAGCCACAAGTTGTAGTGACATAATTTTTCGATTGGAAAGCACTGATAGTGAAACTTTTTTTTTTCCCCACTTCAAATCAAATACAAAGAAGAGGAAGAGATTTCCTTCGCTGTGAGAAGCAAAGCAAAACTATAGCTGCAAATCAAAAATCAAAGTTAATCGAGTCATTCTCTAAATCGTTTCCCTCATAAGCCAAGCCATCTGCTTCTTCATTGGCCGAGTGAGGAATTTAGTGTATAGAGTTTCCTCCGAATGGAAAATCTCATTTGTCTCATAACTCATAAATATATAAGTAAATTCATGACTCCTTTGCTTTTTAAATTCAGTCAACACACCCTGACTATCGCCTTCCACTTAAGAAAAAGAAGAGCCCACTATTGCCTTCTTCACAGTTCAAATCTCAGAAGTCACAAAACATTCATGATGTTGCACAATACTCCCAAATACCAAGTTGACCTAGATTTCCAAAGGAACAGCTACTGAAGTTGTGCTTGCAGGCCTTGCATGCACCTTATGGTGAGATTGACTTCTGGCAATCCTTGGTCTCATAATTAGAAGAGTAAATGCTCCTAAATCCAGTGGGATAAGGAAAGAAGAATTACTTGGAACTTTTTAGAGATTAAAGGCAAAAGGAGGGGGGATGGGAGCTCATACATATTTTTCTATAACCATATGTACTTCTTTTGTCACCAAATCCCAAAAAGTAAGAAATAGGAGGTAATGTTCATTTTCTTAGTACCAACACATATTGGCCAAATCAACGAAGTAACACCAAATTAAATGACCAAGAAGGAAGAGGCCGTCAATGCTTCTCTCCATGGTTACAACAATTCGCTCCTCCCCTAGCGAATTGCAATTGGGATTACACGATCCAAAACATGAATCATTAGCGATTTGGAACGTAAGATTTAGCGTTCCATCTAAAATATCAAAAGTCCTAAAAAAATCATACAAAATACACACACATCATTAGAATTTTATTTTATAATGGCTTGGATTTGTTGAAATCATTTTGGTGTATTTATATACATACTAATATTATTATAAATACATTCAAAAAGTATATCACATTTCAAATAAATATATTTCGTTCTAACAAAGCAATCCAAAGAAGTCTACCCCTAATGTATCATGTTCTATAACAAGTGACGATTTACGTTCCCGTTCCTGTACCATAATGATCTACGTTCTAGGTGACATTGCTTCTCCCACTTTATAACATGATGGGAAAACATGTGAAGATTTTCCATTATACTTACAAATGTTCTAGAGCTAGTTTGGAAACATGAATTAACTCGAGAAATTCAGGAAGAATGAAATTTTGTATGCTTTAAAGTATTATATCATAGGTTCACCCCCCCCCCCCCCCCCCAAAACAAAAAAAAAAAGAGGTTGGGGGGGGTGACCATAACAATGGTTTGGGAGAAAAGGAAAAGCTCTGTTTATTTGTGTGCTTTTCAATTCATTTACCCAGTTTTTGTAAATAAACTCCTAATAGTCTATTAGAATGAGAATATGTCCAGCAATGAAAAAGGAAAAAAAGTAGAATAAAAGCATATCTTGTTCTAATTTGGTTTCTTATATCAGGTTTTAGCTTTGTTCCCATCTTCTCAAGGTCTGGAAGTTACGTGGTCATCAGTTGTCAAAATTGGGCAATCTTTATATCGTGAGGCACCTGGTAAAGATCCATTTAGACCTAATCAGAAGACACCTGTGAAAAATTTCTTTCTTGCTGGATCATACACAAAACAGGTAATGTTGGCTTTCATGCACTTTTCTCACTATAATGAAAATGCTTGATTATTACATGTCCATCATGTGTGCTAGAATTCCTGTTAAGAAAAAAAAAATGCCATTTTACAAGATGATACATGATTCGTAGATAATATTAGTATCTTTATTTTGCCCAAGATATCAATCATATTGTGCCCGGGCATGTGATAAAATCATATCTTCCAACTTCCAAGGGAACTAAAGCACTCTATTCCTCGATGATATGGTAGATCATATTTTGGGGAATGGAATTAACCATGTTTTTTGTAAGAAACATCTCATAAATTTCTTTAACAAACTTTCCATGTATCATTTACTACTCCATGATCCCCCGACAAATCGGCAGGAAACAGAAATTTGCTGTGCTCCATAAACAGCTGATTTTGTTAGTGAAAGGAAATGCTTTAAATGCTTTATTTTGTACAGGATTATATAGACAGCATGGAAGGTGCAACTCTGTCAGGGAGGCAAGCTTCTGCCTACATCTGTGATGGTGGGGAAGAGTTGGTGGCTTTACGGAAGAAGCTTGCTGCCATTGAATCCAATGGACTTGCAGAAGAAGCTGGTCATATTACAGATGAGTTGAGTCTTCTTGTCTGATACATAGCAATTCATTTGTTAAGCTCCAAAAAAGCTGCCTCAAGTTCCTGAGTTAGAAGGTGGCTGTGATAGGAGTATGTATGTTCATTATGTATGTAATTTATTTGGAATTACCCAAAAAATGTAACACGTTTAGCTATATTTCACCCATCCCTTTTTACTTTTCCACACCACCATAACTCAAAAGGCCAGAAATTCTACTTTTTTCCATCATGTTTGACTTGCTTCAAATGAAGAAAGGAGAAGCAATAGATATTGAATGATTTTTGCTTAAAAAATGATATTTGGTTCTTAACACGTGAGAGGCGGAATAATTGACGATTGGTGGGTTGATAATTTATGTTGCAATAATGTGTTAAACTTCCAAAATATTTTTAATTAGAGTGCAAGACTAGAAAAACTAGTTTTATTGAATTTTGATTTCAATAATACTACAATAAGGTGAAAACTGTAATATTTATCACCTCGATACTCTCATTAGTTATCCGTTTTGAAGCGATTTGTTGTTTTTTTAATGATTTCAGAATTTTGCGCAATTGTTGAAGTTGGGAGTCTAACGGTGAAGCAAAATGAATGAAAAAGAAAAGTTACAGATTGATCTTTGAAATTTGGAATGGTTTTGTTGTTTATCGCTTCAATAACTTCATCGTAGAATATAAATTTGAAGATGCTTTGTTGTATATACCAAAAAAATAAAAATAAAAAAGAGACTAATTTAGTCTACGTGGTTTTTATTACTACTGAGATTGAGAAGAGTTAGATGTACGCAACTTTATCTTTCGTAAGAGGGGTTGTTTTTGAAGCTACAAGGGTCCTAGGAAGTTTAGATGTACAAAATTTTATCCCTAAAAAAAAAGAGAGTTTGTTTTTGCAATTTGAATATGTGATCTATAGGTTATAGTGTAACAACTTCACCATTTTGTCAAGGCCTATCCTCTTACTTGGGTTTAATTCCTCATCCAAGAAAAACAATATAATAATCGAATGGTAATGCAGGTTATCTCTTGTAATCTAGATTCGCGAAAATATAAAAAGATCTCCTCATTTATAGCACAATTATTAGAGTCGCTTACATAATTTTACAATCCAAGTCCAGAAATATGTCGATGGTTATCTCGAAAAGAATCTCAAAAAGTGCAGTTGATTAAGAGCCAAGAGAGTTTACGAATAAATTGTATCTCATCATTCCTGTAACCACACTCATATAGAGATATATGATGAGTAGTTGTTGAATTCAAAATTAAACTTCTTACTTATCTTGATAAGAGTCATACTCGTATCTAACTCTCCACACATTATGTGAATTCTCCATTATATGTGGGTTCAGGTCTAAATCCAGTCTAATATCCAACATCTTCCACTCATCCAACTAGGGTGAGTGCTAAGTTTTATACATCACCATTCCACACACAAGAAATGGATTGTGTGACTGGACGAAAAAGATTAGGGTAGGAGTACTATATTAAGCTACCATCACATTAACATAGTACCTCATTACAAACAAACAAATGATCTCATCTATGCCTTAGATTATTCTGTTACACTATATTCGACTTTTGTTATCCCTCACGAGAACTAATCTCATCGCGGTGTTAGAACCCTCAAATTTGTCTTGTACTCATGATCATGTCAATAAACACATAAACCGACAGATCGCCTAAACTATGAGTCACAATACAATGGTGTATTATGGAACCATCTCCCCTAATAACTCATATTAATCCAATCAAACTTAACTGCTTTCTTAGACATGTCCTGCCGAACCGTATCAAACATGATCTTTTAGGTACATACTAAAGTAGCAACATCAAACCCTCTTTTTATAATATAGTCCTAGGTCACAAAGGGCACAGTAAAACTCAAAGTGGTTCTTATAACTCATACAGTGATGAAGTTGTGATACATTCAGTCACTCTCTTTATTAAAGGTTACACATAAGCACATACAATATATAATATATGCTATGACATAACTCTCACTCAATTGAGCATGTCAATCTCAATCTCATAAAAATAGGAATAAATATCGTACGAATCTTAGTCAAGTTGTTATCCAGCACCTAACTCGAACACTTCAACCCAGTCACTCTTCTAGTGCCTTTTTGAAGATTCCCATCCACCTTACATCAAGTTACATGAGACATGTGGTCAACTTTCATATTTGATTTTAAAAAAAAAATCTCATCTTGACCCTGTTAAAGTGACATAAATGATAAAGATGAATTCTCTCACTAGCTAAAAATTTAATGTCTCATATTGCTCGTTATCCAAGTGCCAAGGCGATTACTCATATGAGAGAGCCAATCAAACATTTTTCATGTATATTCAAAACATTAAATAATCATCTTAATATGAACACAACATCATATAACATTGAAACAATGTCACATGGTGTTCAATGCATCAAATCTAAAGTTAACCAAATCATCTAACACATCTCTTTGCATAACTCTATCTCAACCGTATGTAATGAAATCTATTACCAATATGTTAGGTTCTCATATTACTCTGATTGGTCTACCAGCCCACTAGTGAGCCTAAGTTTTCAACCTAGTGGCGAGTCTGCATGGTTTAGTCCTTTTGGACCCTATGTCCAAAATACACCACCAAAAGAGAAATGCATCACCTGTACTTATATCCCTCAAGTTTTTAGAGCTTGTTAACAATATGGAATAAAGTTGCTTTGAATGCAATACTTGTATATGCTAGAACTGTCATACAATTATAGTTGATGAACATATCATACTGTTTACATGGTACTATGTCAAGGCGCTACAAGGATCTTCATAACCAAACTATTACCTCAATTGCGATGACCAACCATATATTCTGATATCACTTAGATATTAAAGAACCCAATTAGCTATAGTCTGATGAGTAAACACTAAATTGCTTTCATAATTTGACCATTCATAGGAGAAAAACACTAAGATGCTTTAATAATATGACAATTGATATGAGCAAAGCACTAATATGCTTTAACGATTTGACCATCCATATGAGCGAAATACTAAGTTGCTCTAATAATTTGATTATTTATATGAGTTGTAAAAACAATCTTGTACATAACACAGTGCATATCAAAATCTCAATTATGCTCAAATAGGAAACTCTACAAAAATATCTCTCTTTCCCGTACTAATTCAATAGTAATAATCAAAACTAAAGTATGTCTCTTTCAATTTGTCAATAGGTTAGAATTGTACTTACAAAATCACTTACAGATTTCTCAAGACGAAATGAGAAATCCCTCAAGAAAATTTTCATAGAACTCAAATCCTAAGCATAGTCTACTTCACCTCTGTCCTCCTCAATACAGGGCAACTACCTCTAAGTGGGACAACTAATTCCACATATGTCAACAACTATACAAAAGATCAAAATACTTTTTTGCACCACTCATCATATGTTGTGGCTATCCTTGATTATCGTGAAACAAATTGCTCGATAAAATCTAAGGTTCTACTTCCTTAACAATGACTTAAGGTCAAAAATAAACATTTGAGCAAGCAAGAACATCTGGGTGAGGGCTTTTAGTTGATTGGGCTATTTCCTTGTGATGTGTTGTTGGGGTGTGATACATTGATTTGATCATTGTCCGTCAATTTTGATCATGTCGTTTTTTTTATAAGTAATTTTGATCATTTCTTAATTTATGCCTATTTAATTATTTTTAATAATTGGAATCATATCTAAACATATTTCAAAATTTTTTAATTCTGAGATTGATTTCAAATTATCATATCTAAACGCATTTTCAAACTTTTCAGAAAATCAATTACAATATTCAGAAATACAATTTTAAAATAGATTTTAAAAAATCATTTTTGAATCACTATCTAAATAGAGCCAATATTTGGATTCTAAAAATTGAGATTTATTAAACAAGATCAATATTACATATGAAACACCTTTATCAAAAAATTCTCTATCTAAAAATGCAGCGTCCAAAATTTCTCTATTGGCCAAAAATAACCAAACACAATCAATTTTATGGTAGAACCTCACTGCACTTGGTTGGCAATAAATCTAACACACACTGTAACTATATATATATATATATATATATATATATATATATATATAAAATCATATTGACCATTACATGCATTAAACCCGCTAAAAATGGGAGCTAAAGAAATGCCTGAAATGGGAAATAAGCTCTGATACATTTTATATACTCATTCATCAATTTTAGAGATATGGTATGTAGTGGAATTGTATGTGCACCACTGGTGGAAAAAAGGTAATAAATCCACCAAAAGAATACCATCCATGTCCCAACAGGTCATTCAAAAAGATTTAATGTTAACCACTAAAAGCAGACCAAAAGAAAATGAATGATAACATTTGGAAAATTCAACCATTTATTTATTTATTTATTTTTCTCACAGCTATCCAAAACAAAAAAAAGGGAAGATGACAAAAGAGAAGCAAAGAAAAAAAAGTAATTTTTTGAATGATGAAATATTCAATTAGCAAATGTAAAAGACAGGATCCGAAACTCATATTATATTAAGAAATCACATACCAATATAAATTGCATATAACAAATTTCAAATACTCAATTGCAACAAGTAGCCAGCCAATAGATAACAAACTAGGAGCTCAACTCACCGAACATAAGGTCGTCTCAATAGAGAACAACGACTGAACATAAATCTTGCTAAGCACAACTTGATTTGGTAAAGATGCCAACATTCTCTTACCAATGACTCTTCCTTTGCCGCCACTGCTACCCCTAAAATCAAAGGTTGTGGGTTTTGATTTTTTCTCTGGCCTAACTTTGTAAGATTTTCTTTAGTCTCTTTGTCGATTAGTTGCAATAGAGAGTGTATGGAGTCGCCACCGACTTGGGCGACCAAGCAATCGACAATAGGGACTACTGGAAAATCATTACTTAGATGCCGAGATAGGTTTCATCCAACAAAGTGACGAAGGGCGGCTCCTTATAAATTTACCTCACAGATACTAGCCACAAATTTAGGGAAGACAGGACAATGATGAATGGCCATGGAACTGAAAAATCCTCCGTGTGCCACCCACATTGTCACCACCACCACCACTTGAATCGGCGCCCACCAACTCATAGCCAAAGATCACCACTACAACCGCGAGAGCTACCCATGGCCACTAACACCAACCGAGCGACAGCGCTGTCACCACCGCCCAACCATTGTGCCTCTCTTTTTCAACCTCTCAAATCTCTTGGAATATTTTTTTTTGGTGATGGAAGACTGGATTAAATTGAAAAATGTGGGGTAATTTTTTCATTTACAAAAATTAAACACTGCTATTTCAACACTTTTGGACCTGGCTCACACAATTGAAAAATCTAGGAAATTTTGGGGTTACAATATTTGCCTCAAGACCTGATCTTGTGTGGATTATGTTGTTCAAATATTTACCTTAAAATGAGGGAGTGAATAGGATATTTTGTAAATATTGGTTAATTTTACGACCTTTAAAAATAAATGTTAAAAATGCGTAAGTACGTAAAGAGTAGAGAGAAAGAGCAAACACAACGAATCAACGATTTACGAGATTTAGAAAACTTCCCGTGTCTTCGATTCAAGCATTCTCACTTAAGATTTTACACTATCTTGATCTCCTTGTAGGTAGAGGTCAAACTTTTAAAACAAGAGCTTCTCACTCTTTTTCTAGCAAAATATCTCTTTTTGCTTCACAAAGGTAGCACCTACCCACAAATCTCATCTCAATGAAAAGATACAAAGAGTTTTACCAAATAATACTTTCTTAAGAGTTAAATTGTACAATATAAGTTCATTCTCTAATGATTGATCAATAAATGCTTAAGTATTTAAGAGTTTAAAGAATTTTGAGATCTTGATATGAAAATAAATGGGATCTCAAGTCACTAGAAAGATTTGAATGTAAGAGAAAGTTTATGATTGTTAAGGATTACAATAAATGCTTTCAACATCCATTTATAGGCCTTAAAAGAATATAGCCATTTGGATTTAAATCTAGCTATTTTCCCCTTCAAATTTGTTTAAAATTTGAATTTAAAAACGCTAGTTTGACAAATTCAGTTGACTGAGTTCATCATTCAGTCGATCAAATTAAAATTTAATTGACTAAAGAACTTGACTAATTTGTCTAGAAGGTAGAGGTTGTTTCTGTAAAAAGTCATTTAGTTAAATGAGTCTTAGGTTCAGTCGACTGAATCTTCCAATATGATTTTGTTGACAAAAAGACTTAAGTAATTCAGTCGATTGAATGTTTAATTTGGTCGACTAAATTTGACAATGTGTTGGAGCTCTGTGAACAAAATACATGTTCAGTCGACTGAATTGAGAATTTAGTCGGCTGAATCTAACAATTTAGCTTCAATACTTATTTTGTTCAGTATTATCTTTTGCAAATACCTTAATTTTTTAAAACTTAGTTTCTAATAGTGTTATGCTTTTGAAAAATCATTTTGTTGATTGATTTTAGTTAATCACTTAAATACTTTGAAGTATTATGTTTTGATCAATCAATCCTAAATCACTCATAAACCCAAAATAAAAGAAAACAAAAATCTTCACTTGACTTCTTAGGTATGAGTGCTTTAGTTGTCGTGAGTTTGACTTTATGTTTAATCTTGTGAGAATATTTTCATAATGTTGATTCTTTTTATATTTAGTCAAAGCTTGGTCAGTCATTTTTTGAGCTTATTGATCTATTTGCATTGACAACTAAAGTAGATTCTTAGTCCACATTATCCATATCTTGTTATCATCCTTTAGGACCGATAAACTTCTTTAGAGACATTTCATTAATAGACTCTAAATTAAATCAGCTAGTGGTCATAAGATACCGTGAATATTGACTGTAACATAATCTTGTCTTACATTGACAGTAGAGTGTTGAAGGAGTTGCCCCTTCCCACTGAAGGCTCTTTTAGGTTAAAACCTAGTAGGACAAAATAATGAGACCGTTGAGTTAGGCCAAAATGGACAATATTGCTTCAGAGATGGATTAGGTCGCATCTAAAATAATATCAGAGTTGGTGAGGGTACCGTTGGGTTGGGGTAAAGTGAACAATATCTTGAATGTGAACTAGATTGTGCTATCAAATAGGTACAAATTATGAGCCAAATTATTACTTGACAAAATATGTAGCTACTTTTTTTTTTTTTTAAGGATGTTAATTAGTTTCTAAAGTGATCATAATAAAATAAGATTTAATACTTGGTAATTCTACTAATTAATCAATTTAGTATCTCATATTATTAGACTCTAATAGTTGCATCTAAGTACCCTTCTAGCAAAGGTCAGAACTTGTTCCATAGAGTACAATCACTACAAGAAACGAGGTTATTTCTGATGCATATTAGCCGTCGGTTATAGTTTCGCTAGTTACATTGAGTATTTACGATGGAAACAAATTAAATGTTGGAATTAATTTTTTCCGATGCCATAAGTCGTCGGCAATAATTAACTATTACCGACTCAAATATGTTGTGTTGATAATATTTTAATAATACCGACTCTAAACTGTGTCGATAATATAGCATAACTATAACTGACCATGTTTTGAGTCAGAAATAACTAAATTTGATGGAGATTATCTCCGACCATTATTTGAGTCGGAATTAATATATTACCGATGTTATTTGATGTCAGAAATAATTACACTATTTCAATTTATTTTTATGAAATTTAAGCATTTAACCGTATTTTTGGCATTACAATGAATTAAGGAAAAGAAAGCTAAGTATTAGTAATTTTATATTGATTAGTCAAGATCAATTAATAATGGATTTTGAACTTTTTTTAATTAGTTTTTCATCCAAAAATAACATTAATAATTCAAATTTTACACAATTTTTAAATAAGTAAGATGTTGGAGCAACATGAGATATCTAAATTAATAATGGATTTCGAACTTTTTTTAATTAGTTTTTCATCCAAAAGTAACATAAATAATTCAAATTTTACACATTTTTTAAATAAATAAGATGTTGGAGCAACCTGAGATATCTAAGTATTTGTTGCAATACTACCCGAAGTTGGGATTGGATGTGAACACGGAAACACGAGCATTATTGATTCAACGGTTAGTACGAGTGGATTTGAATTCGAGATGGATTTTGTTAGGAGATCATATAATTGATGAATAACACAGAAGATGGATGATGTCTTGGAGACTGTTCATGCTTGTGTTTTCTGCCAATGGTTCTTTAAAAAATAAATCAATTAGAATATTGAAATTATTTTATGTTCTTGAAATTTAAAATGAATCTTTTTGTTTATTGGTTCAACAATTTTATTATTCTATGATTAAAAAATAAATTAAAAATAGAGTATGGAAAAGTAACGTAGTTGTTTTTAATTTTTTGTTTTTTATCATTTTTTTATTTTAAAATTAAAACAAAAACTGTATCTGATTGCTCATTCTATTTTTATATTTTTGAAAATATTTTAAAATTTTGACTAAAAATTATAAATGAAAAAACCGAGACGGTAAGAACTTGAGAGACATAAATTAAACTTGAGAAACGTAAACTTTAATGAGGTTGACATGTCGATTTTTATTGGCTATAATAATTTTTCAATTTTTATAACTTTTATGAAAAATTTACAATTTCTCTCTAACTCTTCCATTCCACACATCAATCGCCACTTGTCCCTCAAGCTCTTTGGCTTCCTCCCTCAGGGTCAAGTGTTGGAGATGATCTTCCATGTTTTTTTTGTGATTATGGTTTCAAGGGTCATATGATATGTCATAGATGCATAAACTCATTATAATTGTACATGTGACATATCATTTGACTACAGGGTGTAATAATTGAAGTGTAATGAAGAATTTTTTTTCAACTGTACAGTGATCGAGGTGTAATGAAGAATTTTTCTGAAGTATTGATTCTAAAACATTGAGTGAGCAAGGCTACTAAGTCCCGTTTGGCATTGCATTCGGAGCCTAGATTTGCGGTTTTGGGCTATAATTTTTAGTTAAGCTGAAAAAGTAATGTGTTTGGTTAGGTTTTGGACCCAAATGATTGTTTGCAAGTAAATGAATGTTAGAAATATAATCATCTAACTAATATCAGTAAGACACGAAAGGAAACAAGAAAATGAATCTAAAATCATAAGCACAAACAACAATACAAAAATTTACGTGGTTCATCTCAAAATAGGGTTATGTTTATGGCTGTTGCAACTTCATTATGATCGAAAAGAATTACAAATTTCAATACAAAAAGATGTGGTTTCTCAACTATAAATACATAGTATTAGAGCAACATGAAAATATTATGAGATACCAAAAATACCCTAAAAAAATTTGGTGTTCAATACTTATTAGGATCCACACTACCCAACAATCTCCCACTTGGAACCTAATACACACAAGTTCTATGTCTCATCATAAATGAATACCCAACAACTAGTCTTCTTTCTTCAAGCTTGAAGACTAACTAAAGTTGCAAACAATTTCAGTTTTTCAATAGTAACTACCTTGGTTAATATATGTGCTAGATTCTCACTATCATAAATTCTCTCCGGAGACAATACCCCATCATTTACAAGAGAGAATGAAATAATATCGCAACTAAATATACTTCCTTTTAGAATGAAATGCCAGATTCGTAGCTGTGTAAACATTATAGAGGATGTTATTTAGGGGGTGTTTGTTCTTGCGGCAAGCGTTTGAAATTAGAAACAAGAAAAAAAAGCTCCTCTCACGAACTTTTGTCCAAAATCCTAAAATTATTTAGAGGTGAAACCGCTTGTTTTCCTTTAATAAAGTGTGTCAAAGTTCTGTTATTTTATTGAAAGCTGATGAGATTAATGTACTCATAATCTGACATTCTAAGAGAGAGAGATTTAGAAATCGCCAATCTTTTACGGTGCTAAATTAGGCAGTAATTAGTAATATTCAAAGGCTTAATATGTACAAATTTGCAGGTTTGCAGTACTAACTATATATATATATATATATATTCAATATGTTAAATTGTCTAATTTAGGTTTCTCATGAAAAATTTGATGAATATCTTAGGCATATGATCGGTGACAAATGCACTGGGGATGGGAATGAGGTAATGTGATAACAGTGTTTTTTTGTGGAATTTTTTAGATTTTCATTGTAAACCAACCCCAAAATGCTTTTGCAACTCTTGTTACAGTAACATCTGAATGTAAATGGCCCAACCCCACCATATATGAACACTTACAATGGGGGTAATTTAAACATTAAAAAATTATAATATTATTACGTCAGTTTTTGGCTTTGAGTTCATACAATGAAAAATATCCAAAAAAATTTAAAATTAATATTAAAATATATTTTTTAATATTTTAACTTATTAATATATATTTTGAGAGATTTTTTAATAATTATTCATTTAAAATTCAATTCTTACAGCAGTTTCCTCAAAACTCGTAGCATCAGTGGTTTTTAGTGTTGGGATTGACTTCGTCAGCAAACAAATAAGGGCGGAAGATATGTTCCCTCAATCCTCAGGTAAATATCCTTTATTTATTTTTCTACTTTTCTTTGCAATTTCTTTGTAATGTCTAAATTTTTTTTATGAATCTCTTTTTTTTTTTTGGGTTAGAATTATTTTTTAATTTATATATATATTTTTTATTCAATAAGAGGGTAAATTTTGACACAACAGTAAAATTGCTATATTGTAATTTTATGAGTCATAAGTTTAAATTGCAACAGTAATCTTTCATACTCGAGATGTAAAATTTTCCATACTCCACATTGGTTGAAATTTCGTGTACTGGATAATTATTTTATATCGTAAAACTTATTTACATATAAAAAATGTTATTAATTAATATTAAAATTTTATATTCTATTAGTTTTAAAATTTATGATTAAACATAGTTTTCTTTTCCCTAGATGCTTGCACGGACAAGACGACTACATCTAACTTTTTACAAATACTATAGTTGTAAAAGTTTCGTGTACTGAAATAATCTTTTATATTAATAAATATATTTATTTATAAAAGTATTATTAATTAATATTAATTTTTATATCTTATTAATTTTTAAATTTACGATTGAACATTTAATAAAAAAAATTTATCCCACGATTAAAATGTTGGACCATCCCCGCGCAATGTACCAATGCTCTTGGTCTTTATAAAGTGTTCAATCAGCTTAAATAAATTTATTAATTCGTCTCCCATTTTGTGTTTTGAAAAATCATATTGATATTTTTTAATTTAAATTAGTTATTTTTTAATTTTTGTTAACTGATGCTGCTCTTTTTTGGTCCGAAGGCTTCCTGTCCTTTGCTGTCTGTCAAGAATTTGAAATTAGAGGGTCATCGGAAAGGCTCCGGTGGTAGCCGCTCCGATGATAAAGTTAGTAAATAAATCAAAGTAGTAACTCAAGAGTAAAATTTAACATGAATTAAAAGCGTACCATAGAAACTTATTTATACGTTGCAGATATCCTAAGTTGAGTATAATTAGAAGTCATAAAAGTAGGGATTTAAAGATATCCATAGATTGTAGTTTCCATATTGAATTATGTTTCTTTATTCCGAGGTCGGTAGCTTGTGGAAGGCAGGTGGCAAGTTCTGAACTCATTATCTCTGAATCCTTCGTACTTGACTGACCAAGATGAAATAACATTTCCCGATCTGTACCCTGAAGAACTCCTCAGACACGTGTCATGCTCTGAATATAATTATCAATTTATGATATATCAGCTACTCCCTCCCGAGCTTCTATTTTGTGACATACTCAGAATTGAGGTTAGGGTTTCTGAGCCGTTATACGCATGCCCATCATAAATGTGCCACTTTGTATTATGAGGAGACAACCATTGATTTGATATTTATTGTGTCAGCTTCTAGTTAGAATTACAAGGCCATCATTACTCTAACTGTCACGACGATTCAGAAGCGAAGGCCTCCCATGTCTACACCTGTCCGATCTTTATAAAAATAGGGGAAAATGCATCAATGTTTCCCCTTTCAATACTTTGGCATTCTAAGAACTTCAAAGCATCAAGAGAGAGCATCCGAAATCTTCGAATACTTCAAGCCGCAAGAGAGATCTTTGGCATTTGTTTTCGATCAGCAAGATAGAGTTTTAGTGAGGAGATTTCCAGCGTGCCAGAGAATACTAGTTCTTGATCAAGACCACGGTCAAGTTTGGTAGTCATTTCCTGAATATTTTCGTCATTTCCCTTTTTTCTTTTTCATCATCCAACTTTTTTTTTTTGGATAATGTCTATCTCTGGCGCTCAGTCAAGCACTAGTCAAGTTCACATAGACCCTCAGGAAGTAAATAATCAAGTAAAGATAAATCTAGTAACCAGTAGCCCTTTAGAAAATGTAGAAAATAAGCGTGTAAATAACCAAGCCCCCAGTTCTGAAGTTAGGATGGTAGAGGCTTTCATAGAGCCTAGGAACGTTGGTGGGGAATGTAATAACCCATATTTTTACTAAGGCTTAATACTTTATGTATTCGAATAAAATTAGTTTTATGAACTTATTGAAAATTAAATTGGATCTTGATAGTGGTACGATTTAATATAAAAATATAAAAAAGGTTATATAATTAAATTAAATAATTTAGGTTGAGGCTAAGTTAAAATATAAATAAATACGTGGCTCTAATATAATAATGAAAATTTTAATTTATTATAAATACATGACCATAACAAACCCTAGTCTTTATTTTACATATCTCAAATTCTAGAGAGAGAGAGAGAGAGAGAGAGAGAGAGAGAGAGAGAGACTATATTATAGAGGATTAAAGAAATTTAATTTTGGAAGAAGGCATTAATGGAGGTAAGTTTATGATTTTATCAATTTAGTACGACTATTTTATTGTTGTGATTTAGTAAGAAAATTTATGAATTAATTATTAATTATTAATTTCTTAAATTATAATTTCTCGTAATAAAAGGGACCATAGAACAATCAAGTTAGGGTTTGATTTTGAGTATGAATTTGATGGTCTTTAAATAAATTGGAAACATAGTTTTATTACCCATGAAATAAGGTTTAATTTGATATATAATGTGCCTAATATGGGGATGCATAAAAAGAGATACAAAGGATCAAAGTTTTGGAAGAAAATATTGTAAACGCAAGCTTTGGGTTGAGTTTTTTTTTTTTTAAGTTTGAAAGATTTAATCTAATTAGACTATATGGTTGGATAAATCGCGGAAAAATGATCAAAATCCATATATAACTTGCATTATTTGGATAAGAATTGAGGGAGAAATCTCAGGTCAAAATTTGAAAGAAAAACAAAAATGATGGACTGTTCTAATTGCAGAATTTGAGTTTTAAAGTTAGAGAAGATAACTACTTTTTGCACAAGCTCACTCTCGGACCAAAGTGAGTCGGGAAAGTGTGGTTTATCCTTAGTCTTAATTGGATGAAACAAGAGGTTAAATTATAATACATGACAACCCCAACGAAGTGGTCCACATCCCAAACTCAAAAATTAATTATATAAATTATTATTAATTTTTAATTGATAAAATTTTACTAATTTATGGAAAAATAGTAAACAAATTTTAAAAATTATGAAACTTGGTAGAAAAATCGTATTTGATATTATGAAGCTATTGATATAGGAGGTGAGGCTCAAAATAATACGAATAGTTGAGATTTCACTAAAGTTATTGGTTTCCTAATTATTTAAATGTGTAATTAGGTGACTTAAATTATGATTGTTATTTATAAGTAAATTTGAGTTATTAGAAGTGTTCTCGGATTAAAGATAAGATCTTTGGATGATTAGAGAATCATGTTAGTTGCATGTTTAACCGTATGTTGTGAATTAAGCTTAATCGGTTTGATAAAATTCAAAAAAAATAGAAATTAATATTTAAAAAATTCATAAAAATCGTGGAACACTATAAGGTCAACATGTAGGTATTTTAAAGATACTTAGGATTTATAGGTACGCATGACACAATATTACTTAAGGCATGTATAGTTAAGTCAAGTTTGGCAAATCGAACTAATTGATTAAAAAAATATGTTATTGTGAACTATTTTAAGATTGAAATGAATTTGCAAAAGACACTTTTGAAGTACACTATGTGATTTGAGGACTTTGTTTTAAGGTAAGGGAACATACATAATATATCCAATTTTTGAATAAATGCCAAATAAATATTTTTTTTTCTTCTATTCTTATGAAAATTATTTATACAAGTAAATGATTACAAATTGTTTTTAGTTCAAAAATATGTTTTACAATATTCTGATTGCCTTATTATCATTACTTGGGTCAAGCAAAATTGATTGTTTGTGAAATGTGTTATTTGCTCATTGATAAATCCGTTCATGAAAATTATTCCATTTATTGAAATAAATTATTTTATTGATATGATCATTATTAGATATTTGAATTGTTTTAGTGTGGGTGTGAGCTCTGGTTAGAGATTGTTTTGTGTCAATAGTAGTTTATTATTATTAGCAGTTTGTTTGTGCCAGTAGGATACTATCGATGTCTGGCCCATGTTAACAGGGGTATAAATACTGTTGACTTCAGTATTGGCGACATCTGCAACTCCCAAAATGATTGGGCTGATATGTGATTATTGTGCCAACCAAAGGTAAATGCTTATGAAAATTTAAAAATATTATTTGTTACCACACTATTTGTTAATGATTTCTGACCTAAAAAATGATATCAGTTTTCATATTGTGAATATTGAAATGCTTTCAAGTGATATGAAACTTTGTGAAATGCTTCGATTTATCAGTAACTGTTTTCTAAATTATTCGTGCTATTCCCTTGACCTATTTTAGTATATGTTATGCTATGTTACCTTATTGGGCTCTTTAAGCTTACCTCAATATTTTTCCCTACAAATGGATAGAGATCAGTTGTGATATCTTTTAGTACAAGGTGCGGTGCAATGGACAACAATTTGAGATCAATATAGTTTCATTTATTTGTGGTTAGAACATATTTTAGTTAGATAGCTTTGAAACATGTAGTAATTTTATTTTATGGATTTTATTATCATTTGGGCTTTTGGAGATAGATTATTTATTATTTGTTTGTGGATAGTGAATAGTCAATTGATATTTCTTTAAAGTTTTAGAAATAATCTGATTTACTTATTAGTATGCAAAAGAATTGGAGATAATTTTTATTACGGGTTTCGGTTTTGAGTGGGGTGTGACAGTTTAAATGTAACAGCCCAAGCCCACTAATAGAACAATTTGAAAAAGCCACAACATTATGGCTCAAAAGCTAAAGTCCAAGTTATTAGTAGTAAGACTTACGGTGTCTTATATTCTAATCATACTTTTCCCACCCAACCAATGTGGGATAGGAATATCACATTCTCCCTCCATTAGGACCACACGTCCTCGTAGGGTGGATCACGATCTCCTAGCTAGCCATTAAACGAACACTCGAGAGGCTTTTACCTTCTAGGAACCGGCTTTGATACCATAAATGTAACACCCTACGCCCATTGGCCCAACAACTTGAAAGAGCCCAAAACATTATGGCTCAAAATCTTCAGCCCAAGTTGTTAGTAGTAAGACTTTTGGTGTCTTATATTCTAATCATACTACTCCCACCCAACCGATGTGGGACAAGAGTATCACAGGGAAACCTCTGGAAATCCTATAAAAATGAGGAGGGCAAAATGCCATGACTCAGAACATGATAGATGCTCTGAGGGCTATTTTCAACTTTCCCAGAAATATGTTCTGTAGGATACCAGGACCTATAGACTGCCTTTCCAATGTTCAACAAGGTGAGATCTTTTCTTACTTTGAATGGTTTGAGATAGGGGTTCAGTTTCTCCTCCACCCTTTTATTAGGAAATTTTTCAGCTGGTTCAAGATTTGCCCAACTGATCTGAACATAAACAGTTGGAGGTACTTGCTCTAATTCATAGTTTTAGGTCACTTGAACAACATCGAGATAGTCCTCCCTTTGATTATAAGCAATATGGACATGAAGTACATGAGGTCAGAATGAATGTTCTACATGTCTTTTGACAAAGGATTTAAACCCTTATCCTCTGTACCCACTTCCAATAAGACTTGGAATAAGTGATACTTCTTCGTAAAAGGAGGTTAGGAGTTTGAGGACTTTGAGAGTCGGGTTACAATCTTCCCACGAAGAACTGGTATTAAGGGTAAGCCTACCAAACTCAAACATCATGCTAATATTATGCTTTTGTTTTGATCGGATTGACCATGTTTAAATTCTTCTACCATAGATAAGAAGGTTTAGAAGAGATCGATCTTCATTGTTGATCTCTAGAAGAAATACAAAAAGCTTCTTCAAACCAACAACCTTTGTCACAAATCCATCCTCATATTGAAGAATTTAATGGAGGCTGGATTGGTTAAGAAACGTACCGAGAGTCTAAAAAAGTCTCTAGTTTTTGGATGGGTACCAAAGAAGAAGAAAAAACTTGGGAAACATCCACCCCTGTCGTTCCTTCCCCTTTAGAGAAGGGAAGAAAGTTAATCTCCAACTCCCTAAAGTGAAATATTGGCTTGATCTCTAGCCCAAAAGGTTCTCCTGCCCCTAGTTTCTGCCGTACCGAAGAGGAAAAAGGGGAAGGGCAAGTTTGTTGTTGCCTCTTCAAAGCTTGAGGACTCCGGCGCCAACGCCGTGAAGAAGGCCTACGAAAACTCTTACGTTACAGGCCCAAACTAGTTCTCTGGGCTGAAGCCCCAAAAGATAGCCATAGGTTTGATGGCTATCCACATGAGGGTAAGTTCTTTTCTTGCTATTTTTCTATTATTTTTTTGTATTCTGTATATCCCCAATACTAATGTGACCTTTTTTTATTTTTCATGTTGTTTCACGGTTTGGTAGTCATTGTAGACTGTCCTTAAGATACCAAGCAGATTGATAACCTTCAATCTGAGCTTGATGAAGCCAAACTTCAACTAGGAACTATGCAATCTTCAATGGCAGTCGCTGAAGAGAAATTGAAGGAGGCTGTTAACTCCTACTCCATCTTGGAGTTTGGCAGAGATGCCTTGGCTACTAAGCTGGAAGACCTTAAAAAGAGGTTTGTAGACTTCCAGGCTACTTCTATCAAGAAGATTCGGGATAAGGTTAAAGCTATCAGAGCTTAAACTAATGTGGGTCTAAAGGCTGAAGTCCAAGATCTAGGGGATGAATTGATCGAGCATAGATACCGAACCTTCAAGAAGAAGCTTCGAAAAATGTATCCTGACCTTGATATGAAGGGGGTGAACGACGTAGTGGTCTTTTAAGTTGAGGTCGATACACTGGATGCTGACGATGAAAAGGATGAAGTAGTTCCAAAACTCCCTCAAGTTGTCTTATTAGAAACCGTTGAGCCAACAATAAAACGAACTTAGGATCTTTTGTACTTTATTCTTTTTGGACTTCTTATCTTGTAACCCTCCAATTTTTTAGGATTTTAATATATGATTTTTTTTTTACTTCAGAACTCAGCTTGATATTTATGATTCATCTCTTAATATTGGGATAATCCCTCTAATATCCAAACCAGTATAAAACATAAGCTCTTTTAGAGACTTCAAAGTACTCATAAGGTATTTCAGAGGTCTAAATAAAAAGATATACAAAACTACAACACTTACAAATAAAATAAGGTTTCTCAAGTGTATGCACACTAATCAAGTAAAACACACAAACCTGCCACACTTGTAAATAATACAAGGTCTTTTTAGAGGTCTGTATGGTAAAAAAAATAGACCAGACCTATAACACTTGTAATGGATACCAGGTTCTTAGGAGGCTGTTCATTGATCAAATGGACCAAGCATGCAACAATTTGTAAGGGTACAAAGTTTTTAGGAGTTTGTATATTGGTTAACTGGACTAGACCTGTAACACTTGTAATGGATACAAGGTTTTTTGGGGTTTGTACATTGGTTAAATGAACCAGACCTATAAGTAATGAATAAAAGGTTTTTAGAGGTTTATAAATTGGTAAAATGGACTAGACTTGTCACGCCCCAAATTTTCATAAACCCAGGGAGTGAATGGAAATGAATTAAAAGAATCTATAAAAGATAATTAAATGAAATTTCTCAAACTTAAGCTCTGATACCAAGTTGTCACGCCCCAAATTTTCACAAATTCGAGGGTGAGTGAAAATGAATTAAAAAGACATTAATAAATGATAATTAAATAAAATTGATTAATTACTCATCTATTTTCCCATGTTCCCAAAAATAAAAATAAAAATTCGTTAACTGGACTCACCTAAGATAAGTCCTAAATGGTAGTCAAATATCTCCCTAACCAATGGCCAAAATTATCTAAGTCATGCTCAAAAATGGCTTCCAAAATAGCCCCAAAACATCTTTAAAATTTTCTTAGAATAATGCCCCAAATGGGCCCCAAATTCCCTAAGACATGGGCCAAGAATAGGTCAAAAAGGTCTATCAAAATTTGTCTAAGGAAGTAGTCAAACATGGTCCATAAGAGTGGCTAAACATGGCCCAATATAGAGCCCAAACATGGCTCAAAAGGTGGTGTCAAACATGGAATCAAATGACCTTGAAAATGTAAGTCATGGCATGCCCATGGCATGGCTAAGCACAAGTGTGCACAGTAGGGCAGCAACAGGCCAGCACACACAAGGGCAGGCGCACAAGGCGGCAGGTGAGTGCGCAGCAGGGGGCTTACAGGTGTGCAAGGGGCGTTGGTTGTGGCTGGGGCATGTCCGGGCTGCTACTACTGGTTACTATAGCTACTATTCATTGCTACAATAAACCAGTAGCTAAAATGCTACAGTACCAAATTTTTTCAACTTTGGCAAAAAATCTTGATTTTGATATTTTACTACCCATTTCAATTTATTTCATCACCAAACTTGGTGTGGGACCCTATAACATGTAAAGTGACCATTTTACCATTTTTCTTTTATTTTTCGATTTCAAGTAAATTTTGACTAATTTGCCCTAAGTCTCCTTCTATGCCCCTATTTTCATTTCTTTACATTTCTTCATTCTTCTTAAGTCTTTTAATCCCCTACTTAGAAAGTATAGGCATGCTCCCGCTCCACTCAATCTAGTTGCTATGTTTTGAAAAATTCTACTATAGTTTCCTTTATTTTCTAAGCATTTTTCACCTAATACTTTGCAATCGTTCATACATATAAATAGATTACAATCCATCCTTACTCGTTGGTCACAATTCATGGAAATTAAATATACATTCGTTTCCTTCAACATAAATACATGTAAGGCACATTAAATAAATATATCCTACATGTCATTTAGGTTTAAGCCCTTACATTACAAATTGGCCCAAGATCTATAGTTTACGATTCTTCCAAATTAAAACACAAGTCTTTTGGGCTTATGCCCATACATACAAAATATGCCCCAAGGGCCAAATATCCTTTCAAGTTCTTTTCCCCTCATTCTTTCAAGACTTCATCAAGTCTCAAGTACCAGGAGCCTCATCTGTAATATGATATCTCACAAGGGGTCAACTCAACTGCTGGTATGATATAATGCTAACACAAGGAACAAAGTTAAGGCATGGCATGTGCAAGTGTACATTCATAATCTACATGCCTTCCAATTCATTAATACAATGCAATAACAATATGTGTGACACACCCATGCAACTCTATGCCACACCCATGTCTCATTCATAGATCGCTTCCGTTGGGTCAGAGTACCAATGTCTCATTCACGGATCGCTTCTGTTGGGTCAGAATACCAATGCAATGGCCAATTTTGGGTTTTTCACCACATGATCTACACCCTCATAATGCATAGCACCAAGTGCTCAACCCACACTATGTTTTCAAAGGATTCACCATATGCTAATATGCTTTGATTTCACCATGTAATAATGTAATCTTAATGAAGCATTTTATTAAACACATGGGGCATGCTTTAAATAATGCATTATACTTAAAGTAACAATAACCCTTGAACCTATAAAACTTTGTCTACATGAACCTAGCATGTAATCCAATCAATTATACATATAAACATATCACACATTCATAACCTTACACATTCTCAAAGATTGCATAAATACACAAAATACCAAACACATTGAACAAATCATAACTTCCAAACTACAAGATTTTGTCTACATGAACATAAGCTAGAATACAATGAATTATACATATATTCATGGTTTATGTTTATCACTTTGCCAAATTCTCAAAAAATATATAAATACATAAGGTATCAACCCTAGGTTTTCAAAGTAACTATAAGTCAGGTAGTTCTCTAACAACAGATAAGCATATAAGTCATACAATCAACTCAAAAAAATACTCTTAAACTTAACCCTATTCCTTACTTAG
The DNA here is from genome assembly GCA_008638375.1 of Nyssa sinensis. NCBI lineage: Eukaryota > Viridiplantae > Streptophyta > Magnoliopsida > Cornales > Nyssaceae > Nyssa > Nyssa sinensis. The sequence goes on along the minus strand of VIRR01000507.1, from coordinate 133,211 downwards.
GAAAATATCATATCTAAAAGGGTTTTTCTCAATCCTTGGGAGTTGTGTTCGCTGTGCAGCCGAACCGATTGGTAAGAATGTAGTCCTTGACGTGGGGAACAACTTCCTAGAAGGAAGTCTTATGAAAATTCAAGCCTAAAAGTGTGTTTTGGAACCTTGAAGATTGGAGAAACCTAGGTTTCTTTCTCCCTTTTCTCCATGAACGTGCAGCTTCTGTATCTTATATCAAAATAATGAAATTATATCACTAAGGGGTCCTATTTATAGTAAAGGGGCCAAGGGACAGAAAGACCCTTTTGCCTTTAATGAGTTCGGGGCCCCGTTACACAACAACCAGTCCTCGAAACGTCTCAATTCGATATTTTGTTTCAGTCAAAGTTCTTAAAATTATTTTTAATAAATTTTTTTAAAAAATTTAATTTTCGCCTATGGCCAAGTTTGGCCGGATCCACCCGGACCACCTAGGATGCCCTTTATAGTTTATTTTTGAAATTATCTCCGAACAGGCTCAAATTTTTACAGGAGATGTATTTTAACATTATAAGCATATTTATCTTCTATGGAATACTCTAAATATGTTCTTAAATATGACTTATGTCCAAATATGCATGTGTACTGCCCTACCGACAAATAGTGCATAAATGGTGTCCTACCAGCAAAATGAAAAATTTATCCTCAATTTTCAGGTCTCTACAAGACTTGTAACACTTTTAATGGATACAAGGTTTTTAGGAGTCCATACATTGGTAAAACGGACCAGACCTATAACAGTTGTAATGGATACAAGGGTTTTAGGAGTCTCTACATTGGTAAATTGGACCAGACCTATAACACTTGTAATGGATACAAGGCCTTTAGAGGTTTGTACATTGATAAAATGGACTATACCTATAACACTTGTAATGGATACAAGGTTTTTAGGAGTTTGTACATTGGTTGCAAGCTTTGAGGTGAATCAAAAGTAAAGTTGTTATTGATAATACTTGCGTAAGTGTTTGATGTTCCAAGGCTTGGGCATAGACTTCCCAATTAAATCTTCCAACCAGTAAGTCGTAGGCCTAATGATCTTCGTTACATTGTAAGGCCCTTCCCAGTTAGGGGAGAGCTTTCCTATAGTGGGATCTTTAGTGTTTGGGAACACTCTTCTCAAGACGAGATCTTCGAGCTAGAAATTAACGGGTTTTAATCCCTGGTTGAAATATTTAGTCATTCTTTGTTGGTAGGCTTCAGTTCTGATTCGAGCTTGCTTATGCTTCTCTTCTAGATGGTTTAGATTTTCTACGAGTTGTTGGCTATTGATCTCTTGGTTAAAGAGATCTGTTTTAAGGGTTGGTATACAAATTTCAACAAGAATGATTACCTCGATGCCATAGGCTAGCGAGAGTGGTGTTTCGGTAATGGGGATCCTTTTAGTAGTGTGGTAGGCCAAAAATACCCTAGGGAGCTCTTTGACCCATCTTCTTTTGGCTTCCTCCAACTTTCTTTTTATAACCTCAAGGATAGTATGGTTGGTGACCTCGGCCTGTCGATTAGCCTGAGGATGCCTTGGAGAGAAGAAGTTATAAGCGATGTGCAGGTCTTTACAAAACTTTCCAAATACTTTTTTGGTAAACTGCATCTCCTTATTTGAAATAATGACTTAGGGTATGCCGAACGTACACACGATACTTTTCCAAGTAACGTTCCTGACCTCTATCTTAGTGATATGGGTCAGTGGTTCGGCTTCTACTCAGTTTAGAGAAGCAGTTAATGGCCACTGGTAAGAATATCTTGTTTTGAGGGGTTTTTGGTAGTGGTCCTATGATGTCCATTCCCCATTGGGCAAATGGCCAAGGACTCGCAATGGGGACGAGTTTATGTTAAGGTTGGTGCTGGTAAGAAGTAAAACATTGACATTTGTCACACTTCCGAACATATTCCTTAGCCTGTTTTAGCATACTAGGCCAGTAGTAGCCCTGAGTCAATGCTCGGTGGGCTATAGGTATTTTCGCTATTATGGTTGCCACATATCCCCTCATGTATTTTAGCCAAAACATAGTGGGCCTCCTCTAGAGTCAAGCATCGTATGAGGGGTTGTGTGTAGGACTTTCGGTAAAGTTTTTCTTTAAGAATTAAATATCAAGCTGCCCTAATTCGAATTCGCCTAGCATGATTTTTGTCCTATGGAAGCAACCCTTCCTCTAGGCATTGAATGGTGGGAGTCATCCAATTCTAAAACTGTTCTAAAATTTGGAGAGCTTGTAGTGTTTTAATACTAGGGTTTGACTGGTAGAAGATCTTTACTATCGAATCCCTTTCTGGCTTGAGATGGGAGGCCATATTTACTAAAGCATCTACCATGGAGTTCTGATTTCTTTCAACATTCTAAATAGTGAATTTGTGGAAAGATTGCTTTGATGATTCCACCACCTCTGAGTATTTGGTCATTCTGTTATCTTTGGTAGAATATTCTCCCAAAACTTAACTGACTATAAGCTAAGAGTCAGAAAATGCGTCAAGGACCAGAGTTTCATACTCTAGTGCTAATTTTAATCCAAGGATGAGCTGACTCATACTCGGCTTCATTGTTAGAGGCTCTAAACCCTAAGCTAATGGATTTTTTGCTTATAATCCCCTTAGGGGATTGAAGTATTATACTTACTCCAGAGCCCTTATTTGTAAATTTACTATCAGTGTAAAGTAGCCATCATGGAGTGTTCGCAACCGTTTGAGCTTTTGAATGTTACATGCCGATGAACTCAGCTATGAAATCTGTTAATTCTTGAGCTTTGATAGCAGTCCGTGGAATGTATGATATGTCAAATTCCCTTAATTCCACTAACTAATTAACTAGCTATCCCGATACTTTAGGTTTGTGTAGGACTAACTTTAGAGGATAGGTTATGGGGATCACTATAGGATGAACTTGAAAGTATGGTTTGAGTTTTCGAGCAGATACTACTAAGGCTAAAGCCAGTTTTTCAATCTCAGAATACCTTGTCTCGGTATCTAGAAGTGTTTTACTGACATAGAAAATAAGCCTTTGTACTCTTTTATCTTTCTTGATTAACACAGAACTGACAGCACTTTTTAACACAGCTAAATACATGAGTAGTTTTTCTTTTAGCACTGGTTTTGAAAAGAGGTCCGGGGAGGCTAAATATTGCTTGAGTTGGTGGAAGGCTTCTTCACATTTAGATGTCCATTCTAGGGCCTTCTTTAAAGAATGAAAAGCACCGATCCATAGATTTAGAGATGAATCTATTCAGTGTTGCTATCCTTCCATTTAATCCCTGAATATCTTTCTTAATTTTGGGGGATTCTAGGTCTATCAAAGCCTTGATCTGGGTAGGATCTGCTTTAATTCCTCTCTAGAAAACTAGGAAACCCATAAATTTACCCTCCGTGATGCCGAAGGTACATTTTGATGGGTTAAGTTTCATTTTGTGCTTCTTCAAGATGTTGAACGTTTGTGATAAGTGCTGGATGCGGTCATCCTTTTGAACACTTTTGACGAGCATATCGTCAATGTAGACTTCCATTGTATCCCTAGTCTAGAGGGCAAACATTCTATTTACTAGCCTTTGATACGTAGTCCTCGCGTTTTTCAGACCGAACGACATTACTCTATAATAATAAAGACCTCGTTTTGATATGAAGGCTATTTTTTCCTAGTCTAGAGGATACATTTGGATTTAATTGTACCTAAAGTAAGCGTCCATGAAGCCCATGTGTTCGTGACCTGCCGTGGCATCAACAAGCTGATTAATTATAGGAAAAAGAAAGTTATTTTTGGACAAGCCTTATTCAAGTTTGTATAATCAACCAAACTCTCTATTTTCCGTTATTCTTCTTTGTAAGAATTGTATTAGCCAGCCATTTTAGGTATAATACTTTTCTAATCATCCCAACGTTAAGCAATCTTTAAAATTCCTCATTGATGATCTGGTGACGTTCAGGGGCGAACGTCCTCCTTTTTTGTCTCATTGGAGGATGGTCTGGATCTGCCATCAGCTTGTGAGAGATGAAGTTAGGATCTATCCTCTCCATATCTTTTATTTCCCAAGTAAATACTGATAGGTTGGCTTTTAAGAATTTAATAATCCCCTCTTGCTCAGAAGGAGACAAATTTGAGCCAATGTGCAAGTGTTTTCCCTCTTTTTCGGTGCTAACGAGCACTTTGATGGGCTCATCCGTCGGTTTGACCGTGTTGTCCTTCCTTTTAGGACTTAATGGCTTGTCAATTTTGGAAGGGCATTCTTCAAGGCCCTCTACTTGGGAGTGTCATACCCTTGCACTCAAAGAAAGGCATTCTAAATAGCAACTACAACACCCTCGTGAAAAGCTAACAACCTTTAATAGTGAGAACTTTGTTTTTGTGGACATATTTTAAACATTGGTGGAGGTTTGAAGTAGCTGCCCCCATCTGGTGGATCCAGGGTCTCCCAATAATGATATTATAGGGGGATTTAGCATTCAGGACCATATATTTAGATATCAGGGTCTTCTGGTCATCCCCCTCTCCTATCGTGGTCGGTAGATCAATTCTGCCTATTAGGAAACTAAGGTTCCCATTGAATCATGCTATTATAACAATGGTAGCTTTGATGTCATTAGAGTCAAGCTTCATGTGCTTGAAGGGTTTATAACACATTGGTAGAGCTTACAGTGTCTATGAGGACCTTTCTGATCTCAAAATTAGCAATTTTAAGTGAGATGACAAAAGCATCATTGTAGGGACAGTGTATCCTAATAAGGTCTAGTTCAAATAACTGGATCTAAGGTTCTGACTTCATCTTTTTCACAATGACCGAGATCTGGATGACATGGGGTTCTGCCCTTGCTTCTCGAGCATATCACTTTCTGGCCTAGTTAGACATCCCTGTTATTGCATTGTCAGTATGGAGCATAAAGATAACTTGATTATTTTGTTGCTGTTGATCATTTCGAACCTCCCTCGATTCAAGTCTTTGTTTTGGCCTCCCTTTAGGAGGTCTTTCATCATGAGAGTTATGCCTCCTATCTTCGCGCACGAACTTTCTCAGTCGTCCTTTCCTAATGAGATGCTCTATCTCCTACTTCAGAGCTCTGCACTCCTTAGTTGTGTGCCCCTGCTCTTTATGGATGTCACAATACTTGTTTCGATTCCTTGAGTCAGGGTGGCTTTTTAGTGGCTTTGGCCACCTTAAGTTTTCACAAATTTGAATTTGTTAGAGTATATGGGTAAGAGAAGCATTCAACGAGGTATAAGTCCCGTACCTTCCAGAGTTAAGAGTTATTATGAGCTCTGGATGTTGTTCTCTTGTCGGGACTCTTGATTCTTTTCTTATTGGCACTGTTATCCTTCTTCTGAACTTGCTCGTCTTTTTGAGCTTGTTCTTTAGCTTTTTGAAATGAGCCCTTTGTATCGTCGAGATTAATATACTTCCATGCTCTGTCCATAAGTGTTGTCATATCGATAGGGGGATTCTTGGTTAAGGAATCCTAGAAGTGTCTAGGCCAGAGGCCTGAAGTGAGGGCAGCCACTAGGAAATTTGAACTGCAGTCGGTTATCCTTGTGAGCTCGGTATTGAAACGAGTTGTGTACTCCCGAAGTGATTCTCCCTTTGCTTGCTACACAGTTAGCAAGAATTCTGTCTTTTTTTTAACTTCCTAGATGTTAAGAAGCAGTCAAGAAATAGCCTACTAAGCTCATAAAAATTGATAACCGACTTTTGGGAAGATTGTGAAACCATTTAAAGGTAGTACCCTTTAGGCTGGTTACAAAATTTTGACACATGAAGGCATCTATAGCCCTGTACAGAGCCATTGTGTGTTAATAATGAGATAGATGGTCCCCAAGGTCCTCAAGCCTGTCATAGAGAGTGAACTTTGGGATAACAAATTTATGGGTCCCTCCTCTGTCATTATGGCAGAGGTGAATGGTGTAGAGAACCTACTAATCAATTTACTTAGCTCATCTTATTCTGGAGGGACGTGGAACCCTTTAGTTGAGTTCGTCTGATATTGAGAATCCGCTATTTCTTTGACCCTCTAAAGGGCTTTGGGTAAGACTTCTTATATGACTGATACTCGTTTTTAGTCTTGTCCTTGTGTTTCCGAGCTTTAGATTTATGGGAGGAATTTGTTTGGCAATAGCAGAAGGATGTTGCCTTCCCAAGACCGACGGAACTAGGACCTCTTGAGGCTGGAGTCCTTGTGGCGCTAGATTGGCTCCAGAGACCGTCGGGATTGGTATTCTCGTTGTGCTCTAGTAATGGATGGTAGAATGGAATGCTGCCATTCCTCTCTCCATAGCCGTTGATAATTGGGGATCAATCCCCATATGGACAGTATCATGGGGGTGTACCAGCTACATTTTAGGCAACTCCTTATTGTGGGATCCTCTATCCGTGATGCTGGCGGGAGGCTGAGGTTCTTCATGAACAATGTTGGTAGAAGGAAAAGGTTCCGCTAGTTCTGAGCCAGTGAGGTCAAAGCCTGCGAGATGGCTGTGAGTCGCTCCTACATCTGATCAAACTGTCATTGAATCCGATCAAGTTATTGTTCCATATGGACTGGTGTTGGTCCCTTTCCTCTTCTAACAAGAGGCTGAATCTGAAGGTTTTAGGTGTTCTTTCTAGGACGAAGGTTAGGAGCCATTGGTTATTTGAAGAAAAAATAATAGGTTTTTTGTTAGAGAAAAATAATTAGAACGACTGTCATTTCCCACAGACGGTGTCAAACTGATGATGCTCTTTTCGGGTCGAAAGGCTTCTCGTCTTTTGCTGTCTATCAAGAACTTGAGATCAGAGGGTCACCGAGAAGGCTCTGGTGGTAGCCGCTCCAATGATAAAGTTAGTAAATGAATCAAAGTAGTAATTTGAGAGTAAAATTTAACATGAATTGAAAACGTACCTTAGGGTCTTATTTATATGTTGTAGATATCCTAAGTTGAGTATAATTAGGAGCCATAAAAGTAGGGATTTGAAAATATCCACAGATGTTGAACTGTGTTTCCTTATTCCAAGGTTAGTAGCGTGTGGAAGGCGATTGCAAGTTCTGAACTCATTACTTCTGAATCTTTCGTGTTTGACTAACCAAGATGAAATAACCTTTCCTGATCTGTATTCTGAAGAGCTACTCATAGACACGTGCTGTGCTTTCAATATGATTGTTAATTTATGGTATACCATTAACCAAATTTTATGGCTATATATACTTTTTTAGTTAAAATTTCATTAACTCTTTTTTCACATTTTTACACGTTTTTAGGATAATATATTTTAGAATTGTTCGGTATCCACCTTTTTAAAGCATATTTGCATGCATATGGGATAAAATTTTTATTTTTTAATAAAATATATTAATTTTTAATTAATATAAATATTGTAAAGTTGATAGTTAATACCAGTCATACAAGTACAAACGAATATTTACGTGATTCGACTTCAAGCCTATGTCTATAGACAAGGGAGAAAATATTTGGTTATTTATGTAAATGAGCACAATAAAGGATCTCACCAGGCTCACAACAAATTACTACTTTCAGTCTTGGTCGAACTGTCTAAGTATATTTTCTTCTGTATTTTTTTTTTCTTGTCATGCCTTTATACAGAGAAAAATCCACTGCCTTAGCACTAGATTTTTCTCTTGTTGCCTTTATTCTATTTGGTGCCTTGAATTTATCTCAATCACTTGAAGCAGGATTTGTTAACTTCATCATATATCATAAACCTGTATGGGACCCATCATTTTACAATACTCCTTCTTGGGTGTCATGTTCTCCCTCTTTATGGCATGAATATGATTTCTTCAATGGTCCAAGTCTTTGAGTTGACGTATACCATATTTGTGTATCAGCCTTTTGAAAGTTGTTGTTGGTAATGCCTTTGTGAATAAATCTGTCAGGTTATCTTTAGATTATATCTGTTGCACATTAATAGCACCGCTCTTTAGAGATCGTGAGAATAAAAGAATTTTGGTGAGATTTTTTTGGTTCTGTCTCCTATAATGGAACCTCCCTTAATTTGCAAAATAAAAGTTGTATTATTTTCGTATATTATTATCAGACAATCTTTAATTGAGGATAACCCACACGACTCCTGAATATGTTGGATCATAGATCTCAACCGTATGCATTCTCAACTTGTCACATGAAGTGCAAGAATCTCATAATGATTTAAGGAAGTAGCAGCCATTGTTTGTTTTATAGATCTCCATGATATAGTAGTGTCGCCATAGGTAAACACATATCTAATTTGTGACCTTGCTTTATGTGAGTCAGAAAGATAACCAGCATCTGCATATCCAAAAAATGGTGATTTGGATCCTCTTAAATAAAACAAACTCGTATCAATTGTTCTGCGTAGATAGAGAAATATATGTTTGATGCCATTCCCATGTCTACGAGTTGGAGCAGAACTATATCTGGTTAGCAAGTTGACAGCAAATGCAATGTCTGGTCGTGTACAATTTGCAAGATACACGAGGGCACCAATTGCACTAAGATATTGTACTTCAAGACTACAGAGTTTCTCATAACCTTCACGAAGGAGAAAAGGATCTTTGTTTACATCAAACGAGCGGACAACCATAGGTAATTTTAATGGATGTGCATTATCTATATAAATCGTTTCAAAATCTTCTCTGTATATGCCAATTGATGAAGAAAGATTCCTTTTGGAAAATGCTCAATCTGTAGGTCGAGACAAAATTTGATTTTTCCCAAATCTTTCATTTCAAATGCTTGTTGTAAATAAGTAGTAGTTTTTGTGAGCCCTATAGGAATCCTTACGAGATTTAAGTTGTCAACATATATTGTTACAATTGCAAATCTAGTATCCGATTTCTTTATGAAAATATAAGGACAAATCAGATTATGTGCATATCCTTCTTTCAGTAAATATTCATTGAGACGATTGTACTATATGCACCTAGATAGTTTCAATCTATATAGTGATCGTTGTAGCTTGATTGAATACATGCTACTAGATTGTGAATCACTAGCTTTAGGAATTTTAAATTCTTCAAGGATTTTCATGTATATGTCATTATCAAGTGGTCCATATAAGTATATTGTGACTGCATCCATAAGGCACATGTCTAGTCCTTTTGAGACTACCAGACTTATGAAAAATTAAAACATAATTGTATCTATGACAAGAGAATATGTCTTATCATAATCAACACTAGGTCTCTACGAGGAACCTTATGCTACAAGTCTGGCTGTATATCTGATAATTTCATTTTGTTTATTACGTTTTTGTACAAATATCCATTTGTACCCTACAAGCTTTATACCTTCAAGTGTTTGGACTGCAGGTCCAAATACCTTTTATTTTGCTAACGAGTCTAACTCAGCTTATATCGCTTTCTTCCATTTTGGCCAATTATTTCTATGTCGACTCTCTTTAACGCTTTGTGGTTCAGGATCCTCATCACTTCTGGTGATTTCAAGTGATATTGAGAATGCAAATATATTATCAATAATAATATCACTTCGACCCCATATATCTCTATTAGATACATAATTTATTGAGATCTCTTTATTTTCAGGTATTTTTGCCTCTTTAGGGGTTGCTTGTTCTGCTTCAGGGAATATTACTTTTTCAGGAAGTATTTCCTCTTCTAAAGGTATTTGTTTGCCTTCCTCATGAGGTATCATTATACCAACGTTAGTTTTATCAATCATCATATTATGTGTGGTCTCTTCAAGAGTTGTCATTTCTTTTGCTCCTTGTGTCTTCCTTTTTCGGGGAAGTTTAGCTATCGCACCAATGGGTTTACCACACTTTAGGCGTGTCATAGATTCATTTGATGTTGTAGTAACGGATTTTCCTATAGGGACATCGATTCGTGAGAGGGTATTTGCAATTGACATTTGAGATTTTATTATTTTATTTATATTAGTGAATGCATCTAGTAATTGATTTGCAATACTTTGCAAATGAATGGTCCTTTAAACTTCTAGTTCACATTGATTAGTACGATGATCAAAAGGAGCCAATGTTGTTACATTCCATGAAATTTCATGTTGAGCTTCTAGCTTCAGCTTCTTTCTCCTTAATGGTGGGAAGACTATCTTATAAAAATGACAATCTACAAATCATGCAGTAAATAAATCACCTGTCAGGGCTTAAGATATCTTATGATTGATGGAGAATCAAAACCAACATAAATTCCTAATTGTCTTTGGGGACCTATTTTAGTACGTTGTGGGGGTGCTATAGGGACTTGTACAACACAACCAAAAATTCTTAGGTGACACATTTTAGTGGGTAGCCAATTACAATTTGTAAAGGGAAATATTTGTGATAAGTAGTTGGCCTAATACGAATTAATGTTGCAGCATGCAATATGGCATGCCCCTAAGCAGAAGTAGGAAGCTTTGTCTTTATAAGTAAATGTGTAGCTATTAATTGAAGATGTTCGATCAAAGATTCCGCTAAACCATTTTGTATGTGTACATGAGTAACAATGTATTCAACATTAATTCCTATTGACATGAAATATTTATTAAATGCTTAGGATGTAATTCGCCAGCATTATCAAGATGTATTGCCTTGATAGGATGATTAGGGAATTATGCTCTTAATCGAATGATTTTAGTAAGGAGTCTCGCAATTGCTACATTACGAGATGAAAGTAAACAGACATAAGACCATATAGTTGATGCATTTATTAATACCATAAAGTAATGAAATGGTCCACTTGGTGGGTGAATAAGTCCACATATATCTTATTGAATGCATTTTAAAAACGCTCGAGATTCAACACTTATCTTCGTGGGAAATGGCCTTATTATCAGTTTTCCCTAATAACAATCAGTGCATGAATATTCACGTAATAAAAGAATCTTCTAGTTCTTTAAAGGATGTCTATGTGAATTCTTTATGATTCTCCGCATCATTATTACCCTTAAGTGGCCAAATTGGTCATGCCAAAGTACAAAAGTATTTGAGTCAGTGAACTTCTAGTTCATTATAACATGTGATTCAATGAGATTTATAGTCATTTGGTACAGTCCCAATAAGAGAGTAAGAAGTTTCTCCAAGAAGCTTTTTCTGTTTGAAATCATAGATGTGATACAAAGGTAATCCATATCACCTTCGTTAATGGTCTCACTATGATATTCATTTCGGTGGATATCTTTAAAACTAAGCAAATTTCTTCTAAATTTGCTAAAGTATAAGACATCATTTATATGAAATGTTGTCCTATTTAGCAATGTGATGCTGACTCTTCCAAAGCCTTCAATTATGTTTGCAGCACCAAATATGGTGTTGACATTAGCTTTACATAATTTGAGAGTAAAGCATTATCTTTTATCTCAAAGGCTTGTATGAGTAGTGGCACTGTCTGCTAAACAGATATCTCCATTATCCATCTGGAATCTATCAATTCATTAGAACGTATTAAAAATAAAGACATGGAAAAGTTAAATTGCATTGAAGCAACATAATTCAACATTATAGTGAGTTAAACAACACAAATACTGTAGTAGGTTAAACAAAGCGACATAATATAACAAAAAACACTAATTGACATGTACGTTCCCCTTGCCTATTAAATAGCCAATTTTTTTCACTAGGATCTATAAAGAAATCTGAGACATTTAGGTGTGTAATATCAATAGGATGATCAAACAAAACCATAAGATCATCAGTAACATTCACAAAGCCATTAGTAAAATTTGTTTCTATTTCTTTTCCTTTTTCCTTTAGTGATGCTTGATAAAGATTCACAAAAAGTCTAGGCGTATGACAGGTATGTGACCAGTGTCCTTTTCCACCGCAACAATAACAAGATTTTTCAAGATCTTGGACTAATTTTTGTTTCCCCTTTTGTTACTTTGCTTCAATATTATTATTGCACTTTAGGTGTTGCAGTGTGTCTCTTCTGGAATAATTAGGAGAATCATTCTTGTGACTACCTCAGTATGAGTTATTATGTCAGTCGCTATAGTGACCATGTTTATGGACATACCCACGCCCACGCTTATGTATTTGTCTATATGATGAAGTTGCATTTGCTTCAGGAAATGCATTTTCATTCTCTCCAAGGAATAGTACAGAGCCAGTGGGATGTAACTGGTGATTTTTCAGCACAAGGTCATTATGTTGTTCAGCCAGGATAAGACATAATATCAATTCAGAATATTTAGTAAACCTGTGCTCTCGATATTGTTGTTACAAGACAATATTCAAGGCATGAAATGTGGAGAATGTCTTTTCTAACATATCTGCATCTGTAATATTTTCTCCGCATAATTTCAATTGCGAAGACTGATTTAAAATCCTGTAACCTTAGGTGCAATCAATTATACTGAGCCCTTAGGAGAATGATAATACACTAGTGATCATACCTTTTTGTTAGATTCCTTCAAAGGATCAGTAGATCTTTCACCGTGAGATATTTCGCTTTTAGGACTTCATGAATATGATGGTGAAGAAATATCAGTGCCTGTGCACGATCCTTCAGGGATGCAGTGTTTTCTTCTTTAATAGTATCACCAAGACTACTAGCTTCAAAGGGAAGTTTAGCATTAAAGATCTATGATAACTAATTTTTTTTAGTTATATCCAATGTAGCGAACTCAAGTTTGGTGAGATTTGACATAATATAGATAAGATAAAGAGAATATTTAGATGTAAATGTACTAAATATTACCTCTATTCTAATGCCTCCGTAATGGATCAGAGCTTCGTGTTGGTAACGTATTGTGAAGTTGATAATCAATACCAATCACACAAGTGCAAACGAATATTTAGGTGGTTCTGCTTCAAGCCTACGTCCACGAGCAAGGGAGAAAATATTTGGCTATTTATGTAAATGAGTACAATAAAAGATTTCACTAAGCTCACAACAAATTACGACTCTCAGTCTTGGTCAAACTATCTCAATATATTTTGCATTTAGTTTTTCTTGCCATGCCTTTATATTGAGAAAAAATCCACCGCCTTAGCACTCGATTTTTCTCTTGCCGCCTTGAATTCATCTCAATCACTTGAAGTAGGATTGGTTAACTTTATCATATATCACAAACTTACGTGGGACCTATCATTTTACAATAATAAATGATTTATTGTCATTTTAAGAATTGTTACTATTATAACTATTGTAAAATGAATAATAATGTTTTGTTGTCCATGTATGATGCCCTTTCGATATTTATATATTAATGTCACGCCCCGAATTTCCCGCAGGAACCCGGGGGGCGAGATGCAAAAACGAAAACCCAAAAAAAAAAAAAGAAACAAAATGAAATACAATAAACTAGATTTAACTTACTGTAGAAGACTTGATAAGTTTCACATTTATAATGGTTGAGTTTTTAAATTTTTCAGAAAATTTTGACAGAATCTCCTTTATTTTTCGAGCCTTTTTCCCCCCCTGATAATCACAATATATCATATATATACAAACACGTCACAATCCATCCTCACCGATGGCCACAATTCAAGAAAATTAAACACGCATTCTTTTCCTTTGACATATATACATATAAGATACACTCAATGGTTATCCCTACATACTGTTTGGGCTTAAGCCCTTATATTATAAAAGTATATCCCAAGGGCTAAATATTCTTCCAAATTTATTTCCTCTCCTTTCTCTAAGACTTTATCAAGTCCCACGTACCAGGAGCTTTATCTGAAACCTGTGCCCATGAATGGGTCAGCACCAACATGCTGGTATGATATAATACTAATGCAAGAAACAAAATTAAAAACGTGGCATGTGCAAGTATACATTTATCTCTACATGTCATGCAGTGTCATCCATGCAATGCATGATCAATATGCATGACGCACCCATGCAAACTCTATGTCATACCCATGTCTCACTTTACGGTCTTTCCCTGAAGGCCTGAGTAACCTTGTTCTCACTTTACGGTCCAGTCCCCACTGGCATGAGTACCATGGCCGATTTTGGGTTTTTCACCACAGGATCTACACCCTCATAATGCATAGCACCATGTGCTCAACTCACACTATGCTTTCAAGGAATCACACTATGTTAATATGCCCTAATTCCACCATGCAATGATGTGATCTTAACGAAACAATTTATCAATACATGAAGCATGCTTTAAGTTATGCATATTCTACTTAAAGCAATAATCAAATCACGCAACTCAGTCCACAAGTCCACATATCATGAACAATCCATTTGATCACATGCTCGGTTTTCACATTCATCAGCTTAACAATACCGTAAATCACACACAATGATAACACATAGTATACACATATAGTCATGGCCTACATCTATCGTTCAACCCAACATTTAGAAGGATAACAAGAAACACATAGACATGCAAACAGTTAAACAAACATGTGAATCATTTAGTTAACATCGCAATTATTCCTAAACTTAATCCTATTTCTTACTTAGCAAAATACTATACTTCTCATTCAAATAAATTTCCTAACAATTCAAAAAAATACATAAGTGCACAAACAACCAGTCTAGGGCTATCAAGACAATCAAATTCTAAGTGATTTCCTAATAGCAATTAAGCATAGAGAACATTCAATCATCTTACCAAATACTCCTAAGCTTAACCTCATTTCTCACATTAGTAAAATATCATACCTGAAGGGTTTGTCTCAAATTTCGGGAGTCGCGTCTGCCACGAAGTCAAACCAATCGGTGATAACATACTGCTGTGGTGGTCAGCTTCAAAACATTTCTCAAATTCCATGGCATTCTTGAAACCAATCCAAATCGTTGTCAATGTCACAACAGCTTGGGCAGTTTGGTAACCGTCATCCCAGAAGACTTCAACTTCTACAGGTTTATATTTAGAAAACTTCTTCAACCAATATTCACTACTGCCAAAACTATCTCTACTCTAGCTTTGCTCATCCAACACCCTTCCAACAACACTGATTTGTTTGGTTTCTCAAGATTCAACACAAATTCATTAGCTGAAATCCCCTTCCTCCATTGTATATTTTCCCTCTCAATCCATTCAAGTTTTATTTCACGATTCACACAAGCCACCCCATAATGGAAAATCAAATAAAAGCCTCCGACCTTTAATCCTAAGGTCTGCCGCTTGCTGCCATCCAACAACCACTCTTACTGTCCACCCTCTAATCTTGAGTTCATGTCAAACATGGACTGGCTAAAAATCCAAAGATCTGGAATTTTTTCGCTTTGAACCAATCCAGTTTACATATATTATCAAGCCCCCCTAAGCTTCTGCCAATCACGCCCAAGCTGCTACAACAACAAACCAGCCCATACTTGATGCTTCAATAGCATCCAAACCGACCCAATCCACTACAATTACTTACTCGTTGCGCCATCGCTACCGCTGCTGTCCCACAACTATCGCATCCTAGTTTCCCTTCGACTTTTTACTCAATCCCGAGCCATCACAAGTAAAGCCGCAACATCCCCATTCCACAACTGCTCCAACTGTAACTCTCCCAATTAATTTACAATTACCAGCCGACCCCTTATGCAAACCAGACCCCTCAATCAGACAATGACACAAGCTTCCAATCACCGAATGCCAGCTACGGTTGAAGCCTATTCTGCTTCAGTTTCATCAAGTTCCTCTAGCCCCAAGCACTTGTACCATCTTCATCCTCAACATAAATCAATTTCCAATATATATATATATATATATATATATATACATCTCCTCCAACATGGATACGACCGGATCAACACACCCAACCCACTTGACATCACTACTTCACCTCCCCTGCAATGCATCACATAAACACACAAATTTATATATTTCTCTCCAATTTACACACCCATCTACCGAAACAGCACAACTCCAAAAACATCATCTCCAAACACGGTTGGATCAATAATTCCATCCTGCTCAATCACACTTCGACGGATCGATTCAGCCGCAAAGATCCCAACCTCGAGATCTAACAAAGTCGCGATCATCGAACTGGAAATCAAGCTTGAAGACATCTAGATTCATGGACGAACCGAATGGCAGATCGATCGCCCCTGCCATCTCCTGATCAGCGGCTCCCGATGCCACGCCGTTGGCAATCGTCTCATCAGCCATCGCTGCTCCGTCGCCCCTTGCCTCGATCCCCCATCTCCGTCTCCGTCGCCCCTTGCTTCGATCCCCCTTGCGACTACCGCTGCTTCTGCTTCTTTCCTTCCCTTTCCCTCTTTTTCTCTTTTCCTTCCTTTTTCTTTCTCTTTTTTCTTCTCCCTTTCCTTCTCCCCTGTTCTACCACTCTCCCTCACCCGCGACCTGTACTGCCCCTTCCCTTACTTCTCTTTTCTTTTTTTTCTTTTTTTTTTTTTTCCCTTTTTTCTCTTCTTTCTTTTCTTTGTTTCTTCTTTTATTTATTTTCTACCACATATATATATATATACATACATATATATATAGATATATACCATACTTTTCATTTTTTTTTTTCATATATACTATTATACATATTTTATTTTATTTTTCAAATATATTAATTATGAATGTCAATAAAGTTGGCATAAAGCCAGCTCAATATCAGTATTATTTGTTTTACCGTCTCTGAGTGTCCGTTCGCGTCTTATGTCATTTTTATTTTTATTCTTGTAACTATGATTCGTATCAGTCCCATTTATTTGTCCTGGCACTCAGTTGACCGCGTTAATTACTTTCTGAATATTTATCATTTGTGTTTTGGATTTAATTTATTTTTTCGAAAAATAATCCCGTTATGGCTTACTATTCGGATCATTTATGTCACAGAGTCCTTTGGTCAGAGTGTTACAGCCAGTACCTTATTATTTAAAACAAAAAAAAAAATTCACCCTAAATTTTCAAGTCTTTACAATTAATATGGAGTAGGTCCTTTTATTGAGACTTATAATGGTAAATCACATCCTATGTAAATATATAAACACCATATGTGCTGTCACGTCCTGAAATCGAGGTGGCCCAGGAGTGAGGTATGTAACATAATTTTGAGTCACTTTAAAATATGATAATTAAATGGAAAGTAAGTTCAATTACTCTTATTTATGTTAAAAAATCTATCAGAAGTGAATCGAGTGGTAAAAAATTGATCTGGAAACCAAACTAGGAAGAGAAGAGCAAAAGGTATCCCTGCCCCTAAGTACCGATCGACATAGAAAATGGGGTTTAGGCTGTGTCCAAGTAGGTATGTCCCTTAGTGGGAGACCTATAGAGGGGGCTCTTGTCCCACATCGCTCGGAAAGGTGCATGTGAAGGTATTCATAAGTAAGGTTGCGACTCTACTTGGCATGATGCATTTTAAAGTCATGAGGGCGACATTCACAGCGGATAATATCATGCTAGTAGAATAGGTTGTTACAAATGGTATCAAAGTTGGATCCCGACAAAAAATGTGGACGCACACGAGGATGTGTGTCCTCCAAGGGGGGAAGGTTGTGCCCAAGTGGGTATGTTCCTTTGTGAGAGGCCTGTGGAGGAGGCTTTTGTCTCACATCGCTCAGGGAGATGAATGTGAAGCTATTCATAAGTAAGCCAGTGACTCTACTTAGCATGACGCATTTTAAAGTCATAAAAGCAAAATCCAAAACGGATAATATTGTACCAGTAGAGCGGGTCGTTGCATGTGCATTAATATATTAATCATTTTTTTTTAAAGAAACCATATCATCTTGTCTAATCTTTTCACATATTAAGAAAAACAACTAACAGTGATAGTTAAGGATGCAAAAAAAGGCTCATCAGGCTTGTGAGCAAAAAAAATATTTTTATTGTAAAATTGTAATTAAGTCGGATAATTCATATATTCTAAAAAATTTAAAAAAAATAAAAAAATAAGAATGATAAAATTAGTTACACATCATTACATCAATAAACAATTAACAAATAAAATATTAATATATAATAAATTACAAAATTATAAAAAATGAATAATTTTTTTTTTTTTTTTGCAATTGAAGAATGATTTTAATAATTTGAATGGAAATCATGAAGCAAGTATTTGATATATATATATATATACATATATATAAAAGAGGAATTAATATTCTTTAATATTTACATGTATAATAATGGAATGAAATTGAAATTGACAGATAAATAATAAAAATATGAAGTAAAAAATAAGAAAATTAAGTAGATATTAATTTGTTAAGTTAAAAGTAAATTAAATAATAATAAATAATACAAAAAATTTTTAATTAAAAATTAAAAATTAATTATTTAATACTTTAAAGAGTCTGATTTAAGAATTTTAAATGTTCATATTCTTGTTAGTTGGACAGTCTCAATCAAAAAATTTAGGCACTGTTTGTTTTTTATTTCAGAAATAGGTTTTTAATTTCAAAACGTGGAATATGCATTTTAAAATATATATTTTTTAATTTTTTAAAATTTAGATTATTATATCTAAATATATTTTCACAATTTTTAAAAAATTAATTACAAAATTTTGAATATATTTTAAAAAAAAATTTAAAATTATTTTTGAATCACAATCCAAATGAAGCCTTAGTCTTCGTTTGTTTACGTTTTTAAAATTAAATTTTTAATTATAAAATATAAGATACGCGTTTGTCAAATTATTTATTTTAATTTTTTAAAATTTAAATTATCACATTTAAATATATTTTCATAATTTTTTAAAAATTAATTATAATATTTTTAAAAAAATTATATTTAAATCATTATTTATGTGCAATCTTAAACTCAGATTCAAAACAAAAGTTAAGGCAGAGTCGGACTAAGTCAAACAAAAAAAAATTTCAGTTGAGACGGGACGGGCCATTTTCAGTCCTAATGGCAGTCATTGTTTCAGGAAAAATAGAATAGAAAATTGTATCATTTCACATCTTCTTTTATGTCATGTTCTGCATGTCATCTACTCTTTTTATAAGAGTACTTGATTCCACATTCACAACACCTGACAGCCCGGGTTTGACTATGCGCAATCAAGTACTTATTAAATGAAAAGCAGAAGCCCGGGTTTCAAATTGAAAGGACCATACACAAATGGGTTTCTAACTTTCATATTGAAATGACCACACAGCTTTGGAACTGTAATCGGAGCACCTTGAAAAATGTGGCCATTTGCTATTTCATTACTGATGATGGCTAAAAGAGGCAAAATGGTGATTCAGAAATGTGCCGTGTCTGGCTGGCTGCCCTTGAAAAATTGTGGCCATTACTATTTTCATTACGGATGATTGTTGAAAGAGACAGAGTAGTGATTGAATAATGTGCCTTGTCTGGCTGGCTGCCGTTTAAAATTCAACTCAGAACTCATAGCATCTGTGGTTTTTAGAGTTAGTATTTGCTTCAATGGCAAACAGATAAAAGAGCTGAAGATATGTCTCCTCAATCCTCAGGTAATTTCATCCTTTATTTATTTTCTTACAATATCACATACTTTCTTTTTGTATGTAATCTGTGAAATTGCTCTTGTTCTACTTCTATATATAATGTTTGCATGCATGTCATGTCATAACAAAAGTTTCAAGGTATTAAATATGTAGTTATGTTTGGTTTAGATTTTTTAAATTGGTTGATTTTTACATGCATTAGTATTGTATAATTGATTAATATTTAAATATTTTGATTAAAAAAAAATCGTTGGTTGCTAATTTGAGAAAAACTAGTTTATTTGTTAATTTTGAACTTTTATCAATAAGTATAAAGTTGTTTAAAAAATAATCATGAGAATTGATAATGATTAATTGATTTTTTTATATAATTATTCATGAAATAATTATTTTTATTCAATTAATCAAATTAAAAATTTTAAAATACAAATTGATTTAATCACTTTTTATTATTATTAAATTAGCTAAAATAACTTAAACCAAAGATTACATGATAATTGCAATTACTTTTTTTTTTTTTGTTAATATTCTTTTATTGGGGTCATGATTAAATCTTTGTTTTTTTGTCAAATTGTAATAATAATAGGTTTGCTCTTTCAAAAAAAAGTTCAATGGCATGGGAGGAGTCAGAAAATTATAAATTAGGTACGGTTTTATACTTATGTTGCTTGTTTAATTAAATGTCAGAATTTTTTTTTTAAACTATGCAACTGATGCAGTGGCGAAGACCTTATTTTTATGGGGGTGAAACTGTTCATTTGCACATTTTTAAGTCTCAAATAGGTTTTTTTAATTTTTAGGATGTTTGTTTCAACTTAATAGATTGTCCTTTTAGGCGTTTTAACTTAATATAGTGATGGGAGAGATTTTTCCAAATCGCCTAGTCCGTTTTTGGCAAGATTATCCTAATTAAATTTGGAACAATTAAAATTTAGTCACAATTTTTGTAACACACTAACCTGATTAAAGGATAATTAAGCCACTAATTATTAATTAGTGACATTTAATAAAATATTGGGAAAATTTTAATCGGAAATTTCCCGACAGTCATGATAGACCAATAAATAATTAAAAATCTCAAAAGAGGAGGGTGTAATACCCGAACCTAATTATCAGTTAATTAGGTGAAATGATATTATTTTAACACTGTGAAAACTCGAATTAACAAATTATGACGACCATCAAAAAATAATAACTGACACGAGGCTTTTGACATTGAGACTAACCAAACTAAGAAATTACTAAAAGAAACCGCTTCAAAAAAGGAGCAATAGAAAAAGAAATATTAAGGAAATAGTCAAAATGAAAATCTGTGCCAGTCAAATAAGACATAAGCCCAAATTAAGGAAAAAATGTCAAAAAATGAGGCTAAGGGGATTTGAACCCTTGACCAAGTGAGGGAAGTAATTCCATCCAAAAATTTTACCAAGTTGGCTGCCAGTACTTTTGTAAGACCTTGATTTGAATTATCGAGTCATATGACACGTATTACGAGATTATAAACAATAGTGTACAAATTCAGAACGTACGAAAATAATTAATTAATTTAATATAATTAATTAAATACAAGAAGATCAATTATTTGATATAATTAATGGTGTATATGTTGACACATACAAAACACACATTGAAGGTGTATTGTGTGTGTATATGGTCAAGTGAGTATATATATATATATATATATGTGTGTGTGTGTGTGTATATGTAGATTTGTATATACCTATGTGTACATATGAATAATATTATATATATATATATAAGTAAATATATATAATAAAAGTGATACAAAAATATCCTTTGTGTGTGTGGAGTCGGTTGTGTGTGTGTGTGTGTGTGTGTCTCCATGTGGGTTAGTATGTGTGTTATATAATATGTATATAATCTACAAATATCAAGCAGAAATTAAAAAGAATGCTGAAATTAAAAAAAAAGTAAAATTAAATGTGTAAGAGAAATTTATGAGAAGTGAAGGGTTGAGGCCATGAGATCATGTAGAGAAAGAGAGAAAGTTTGAGAGATAGAGGTCGGTGGAATTGGCTATAAGAGCAGATGCATGCACTGCACACTTACTCTGTAAGAAAGAAACCAAGAGATAAGGGAGCTAGAAGAAGAATCAGAAAGTGAAGGAGAACAAAATCACCACAAAAAGGTGTGAAAACATGAAATTTGTCATTTTCTCTCTCTAAGATTATGCATATATATGAGCTGTTGAGTTTGTTTATATATGTATGATGTTTAATATGTGTTTAGAATTTGATCAAGTATGAAATTAGGCTCTAAAAACACCTTAAACATGGAAACCTAGAAGGAACCACCATTGGAGGACCTTGCTCAAGCACGTCTGAACTGATGGCAACCAAATCATGTTTGGTGTATGGAGACCTTAACTAGACCCTACAAGCACCTCAAAAACATGTGACCGCGATCAAGAAACATAAGGAAAGACCCCTATGAAATGAATTGCAAGTTTCGGGTTTGAAACCCAACCTCTCAAACTCAGTATAAAACCCACTTTTGAGAATGAAAAATGAAACCCTATGAAAAATGAATCACAATAGAACAAACCCCAATAATTTTGGCTAAAAAATGAGCACATACGACCGAGTTACAGGTTTGGTTATCCAACCTTTAACCGAACTAGTGAGACCAATACGAACACTAAGATGGATGCCAAAATGGTCCTTAGTGTAATACCCCGACCCGAAAATGTCGGGTAATGTGACACGTATTACGAGGATACGAAGATTAGTACAAGATGATACATTTAAGAAAATAATTAATTTTTAAAGTAATTAATTATTTTAAATATAAGAGATAAATTGTAACAACTAATATATATAATTAAATGCAAAAATATATACTATATGAATAATTGTAACTTTAAATATATATATATGTATATATAATTATACATGAATGTATATATATATGAGTGTGTGTATGCATGCATGCATGTATGTTAAAATATGTATATATGAAATGTATGTATATTATATATGGAATAAGAGGGCATGCTATTGTCCAAAGTGTACAAAAGTGAGTGTGTGTCAAAGAGAGGTGTGTGTATTATCCAAGGGTATTAGGGTTGAACCATGTATATATACATATATATATGTAAGTCAAACACCACACACACACATAACCGGCCACTCAATGGCCTGCCCAACAGTGGCAATTCAGACCCACTCATGAAGAAGCCTGAAATTGGCTAACCCAGATGGAGGGGCAATCAGATTTGCCATGATTCACCTTTCTTCATACAAGTATGCATGGTACTTGTACACACACACACACAACCAACCGAGAGTGAGGGAGAGATTGAAGGAGATTCTAGGACATTCAAAAGTGGGAAGCAAGGAGCAAACGAGAGAGAAATAGTTTGGAACAAGGTAAACCCACAAAACACTTGAATTTCTCTCTCTAGCATTTTTATACGTATGAATCTGTGTTAGCCTTTGATTTAGTATCTATGATGATTAAAATGAATATACATGAACTAGGCATGATTAATTGACTCTAAAACACCTACGAAACACAAGCTGTACACCAAACGGCCATTGGAGGACCTTGCTTATAGCAGGTCTGAACCAATGGCAACCAAACTCTATTTGGTACCATGAGACCTCAAGAAGACCCTAAGAGCATTCCAAAAACCTATGACCACGACCCAAAATCATAAGACAAGACCTCCAAACATGGACTTGCAGGTTACGGGTTTACAGCCCAAACCCTTAAACTCACGATTAAATCAACATCTATGAATGGGAATTGAATCCTCATGAAGAGGGGATCAAAATAAGCCCAACCTCACTAAAAATGATGAAGAAACGAGCATGAACCATGGATTTACAGGTTCGGATTATCGTGGCTTAAACCGAGCTTTTGAGCTACATTCGAATCTCCAAATGAATGCCAAAACACTCCATGATGTTTTAGGAACGTTTTGAAGTGAAAATAGTAGGTCTTGGGTTGGCCAAAATCCACGAAATAGAAAAAAATGGAAACCTGCAACTAGGGCAACACGGGGGAAGGAATGAGGAAGAAGACAGTGAGTTGGCTCGGTCTTTTAAAATTTTCGTGTCAACTCGGACGGGTGGCAGCCTCTGGGCTTGCCACTGAATTAGTGGGGCGACGTCGTTTAGGGCTTAAGTATATATATATGTATGTATACGGTTAAGGTTTTAAAAGAAAAGGGGGGGATCTCGGTCAGTGGGGTTCGAACCCTTGACCTCACATGCCCACGCGTCTGTCCTTTCCACTCGGCCACGCATGCGCGTGTCACATATGGGGCAATATTTATATATATATAATATATATAAAATAAATCAGAAAATAAAAAGGTGCATTGCACCTGGTGGGACTCGAACTCGGGTATATGGGGAGGGAGGTGACACGCTGGCCAGCGTGCCACCCTATTCAACCTGTCACTTATTCCCCTTTAAAAATATATATACTACATTTATAATTTAATTTAATTAAATAAAATTAATTAAATTAAATACTCCAAAATAGCCCGGTGTCCAAATGAAATGAGTTATATATGTAATCTTACTATCTCGGACCTCCTGAGTCCATTGGTGAGGTCCACAACATGAGATGAGGTCCCAAAAAATTAAAGACCCCTAAAAATGTCAAAATGACCAAAATGCCCCTGCCCCATAATTAAGTCAAACGAAGTCCAAATAAAATAATTAAATAGTGGATTCTAACTATTCGAAACATTCTGAAGCCAATGGTAGGGTCCGTTTCATGAGGTGGGACTCTGAAAAATTTAGACACGTTAAGGTATAAATTACCAAAATACCCCTAACATGTCCTAAGCCGAAGTAAATTCTAAGAAAGCCTAAACTAACTTTCTTCGACGCTCCGGACTCAATGGTAGAGTCTATTCGACCAAAAAAAATGTCTAAAATAAAAGACATAAAATTTGATGAATAGAATCTGTCAAATGACTATAAATTGAGGTAATGCCAACGTACTAATCTACGGCGTATACGAGGACGTGAATTACAAAAAAGACACGACACAACACATCAACCTTAAAATAGAATTTTTAACTCATAAATTGATCTTAGGTGATAATTATGGAAGAACAACGACCAAAGTACACGATCATGACCAAGGCTCAAAGGGCTAAGGACCCAAAACAACAGGCCTTCATGCAAGAACTGTTGCATCGTCAGAGAGTGATCGACAGGTTCGTCAGGATAGCCAAGGCGACAGAAGTCGTCTCGGTGAGCCCCTTCATTTTCAAATCACCCACCAAGGCAATGGTGGCAGAAGCTAAGAAAAAGGAGGAAAAAAGGAAATTGGAAGAGGAAAGAGAGAACACGGAAACCTTAGCCGAATGGCGTCGCAGGTAATATTATTATCATTAAGTACATAAGTTACTAGATCTATAATACAGCTATAAGTCAAACCGGTATAAGAATTTAGGCTTCTCACAGTCTACACTTAGTGAGTTATGAAGTTGATTTAGCACATATGAAATTTATGGAATCTTCATAAATCTTGATAGGCTAAGGAAAGAGAAAGTTAAAGGGAAGGCGCCTCTGTAGAGCTAACCCTAAAAGACCGAGGTGAGTAATCTTGCATTTGAAGTGGAGGCTTTAACTCCACGGATTTCAACGGATGTTTTTAAGTTCAAAATATTTACAGCATTGATATATCAAATTCAGTATTCATGATTTCTGTTTTCTTAAATATTCTACCATGACATGCTTCACGATTATTTACATATTATATCCGTAAATGTTTCCTTTTCAAAATAGTTAGCATGTCTGATTTCCTCAAACATTCTGAATTTGATTACTGCAAGTATTGAAGCATCACTGCAAGAGTTATACGTCACATGTTTTAAATACTCATAAAAAGGCTTTTATATAAAAGTCATATGACAAATGCTTTGCAAGATAAAATAATAAGCACATAGGTAGTGTTGTGAGTTGTACGGAACTCAACGGACCTATCATGTGCATCATCACATAGGTAGTGAGTAGGGTCGTACTGAACCCCGCGGATCTATCATGTGAAATGCCCGATAACAAGATCTAATCCCCCAGGCAAATGAGATATCTCCACGTATACGTAAAATGGGAGTCTGGTTCGAAACAGATTCCACCTAATTAGAGAGAAAATATGACAAACGATTTTGGAAATGAAAGTAGGCTTTTCCCCCATTTTCACTATGCATGTTAACATGATTTTAAGTTACATGTTCTGAAATACACATACTCTTTTATGGAAATATATGTTCTAGCTTGAATACCTTGAATGTTTCAAAGCTACATATTTTAAGAATACATGTTCTCTATGTTCAAGTATACGACCAATTGGTAGTTGAGTATTTTATAAACTCTCATGTACGAAACCTCTACCAATTGAAAACCCATGATAGATGTAGGAATTACTCATTGGGCTTTTCGAAGCTCACCCCATTCCCCAACATTTTTCAGCTGATGATCAAGGTTGGACACTTGCTCAATTTGGGGAGCAATGAATGGCAACTCCAATAGGTCCTTGGAGATATTTTGGTAGTAGTAGGACCCATTATCAGTCAAACTTTTGTAATGGAAATTTTTAGACAATTATGTACTTAAGCCTGAGGAGCACTTGGATATGTATTATGTAAAAATCTTTAGTTAATATTATTATGCTCTGATTATTATATTTATGTGTACCGCTATGAAGAGCGGCAGTATCAGACGGATATGCGGCAGATGTTTTATTTTAAAAAGGAAAGAAAAAAGTTTTCACGCTCCCGCAACCACAGGTCGCATCGCTGTCTGATATTGTTGCTTATGTATGAGCCTTGTCCCGAGGCCTTCGGGTCTCGGGGCGGCGGTCGCGATTCGGTAATCCACATAGGGTGGGTTTCGGGTCGCGACACTTAGTGTTGTAGGAACATGTCATATCCCAAACCTCACCTTATGCTACTTTAGGACATGCCGACGGTAAGCACCTGTAATATCCCGACCCAAAATACCGGGTCATATGGCACGTATTACGAGGTTAAGAAAATTGTGTAAGATTTTACACTTAAGAAAGTAATTAATTATTAAAATAAGTAATTATTTTAAATATAAGAAAATTATGTATTAAATATAAAATTTAATAGTGTAACATGCACTTACACACAGGGTAAGTGTATTTGTGTGAGTATATGGCCAACCATATCTACATGTGTATATATATATATACGTGTATGTACATAGGAATAATTATATATATATATATATATAATTTCATGTATAATAAATGCTACAAATATCTTGTGTGTGTGAGTGATAAAATCAGTGTATGTGTGTGTGTGAGAAGGTCGGCTGTGTGTGTAATATTCCGACCCGGGATATCGGGTCATATGACACGTATTTCGAGATTAAAGAAAATTAGTGCAAAAATAACTACACTCAAAGAGAATAATTAATTAAATAAATAAATAATTATGTATTTATATGAAATCATTAATTAATATTTATAATTAAATAATTTGAACACACAAACACACACTTTATGGTGTATTGTGTGTGTATGTTATAAAGTGTATAAAAGTGAGTATATGTATAAATATAAATACATGTACCCAAGATAAAATATATTTATTGTATAAATATCTATATATGAGTGTATATGAGCCAAATATGTGTATATATATATACATATATATACACATGTACATGTATAAGTATGTATGTATAAATAATTAAAATATTATTAAAATTATAAAAGTATATAAATACAAAATATCTAATGAACTGTAGTGAGTGTGTGTGTGTGTCGGTGAAGGTGTGTGTGTGTCTCCATGTGTATTTGGTGTGTGACTATATATATATATATTACAACTTGATGATAAAGTAAGAAATGGGGAAGAACAAAATTAAATGGAAGAAAAGTAAAATTGATGAGATGTGAAGGCTAGTGTAGGCTATGGAGTCAGAGAGAATGGAGAGAGAGAGAAGTCGGTTCTCTCTTCTTTAAAAGAAACAACCATGCATTGTATGCTTGTTTTGTAAGAAAAGAACTAAGGAACTGAATGAGAAGAAGAGGAGGAAAACCAGAAAGAGAAAGAGAGAAAATCGTAGCCAAAAAGGTGAGAAATGTTCATAGTTATCATTTTCTCTCTCTAGAATTTTGAGCATGATAGGAACTGTTTTGTTATAACATGAAAATTTTTTTTATTATTTATTTTGCAATTATTATTATTATTATTATTATTATTACTATTATTATTATTATTATTATTGGATGTATGTGTATATGTATATATATATATGTATATATATGTGTGTGTAAATTTAAAATAATTAATTAGTAAATGTGTACACATGTGAGTGTGGGTGTGTGAAGTATGTAAATGTGTGTATATATATATATATATATATATATATATATATATGGGTGTAGAACAGTGTGTGTATGTGTGTGTGCCGGTTGTGTGTGTGTGTGACTTTGAGTGTTACACACTCAAAGGGGTATGGGGTAAGGTGGTGTGTGTGAGTGGGATTCAGGGAGTGGGAGAGTGCAGAAATGGGCAGAGAGTAGGTTGGTCTTGAGGAGAGAGAGAGAGAGAGAGAGAGAGAGAGAGAGAGAGAGAGAGAGAGATATAGAAAGAGAGAAAATAAAGAGAAAAAGAGAGTGGTCTCGGGTGGGAAAGAAGAGAAGGAAAGAAGCAGAAAAGAGGGAGAGAAACAGAGCTCTGAAGGAGAGTTAGAGACCTGGTTCGAGCTCGGAGCAAGAGGGAGAAGGAGGGCACGGCTAGAGAGAGAAACGGCCGAGAAATTTGTAAGTGGGTCACTTCTGTTTCGATTTGTTTTAGAGCATTTCAATCGGTTTAAATTGTAGAACCTTGTAGAGCATAATGTAAGGATTAAAACGCAACAAAAATGATAGAAAACGGTTGAAAAATGAGGGAGAACTTCCCTGTTGCAGGTCACGGCCATGGAATGTTAGATTCGACATTTCATGTATAAACCTTAGTTTAAAAAGGGGGAAAAACATAGGGTGAGGTGCAGAAAGTGAATGGAAGTGATTAGGTTTAAAAACAGTGGGGGAAAATGTGGGAAAATGGGTGGCCGGAAAGTTGACCGAGGGTTTGACCCTCTATTTCGTGGAGATGGAGGAGGTTTTGAGGGAAATGGGGGTTGGGGATGTGATCTACGTGAAAAAGGGAAGAGGATGGCATTTTGAAAATGGGGAAAACTCGCCGGAGATCGGTCGCCGGCGCCGGAGAAGGCGCCGGAACCCTACCGCTGCTTCGCCGGAAAATCAGGGGAAGAAGGTGGGGTGACCGGGTCGGGTTCCGGGTCGGATCCGGGTCGGGCGGGTGCGGGTCGCCCCTGCCACGTGTCAGCCCATTGTTTTAAATTAAAATGGAAATTGGGCCGTTTAGTTACAAGGATAAGAAATTTAGAAATTGGAATTTAATTGAAATCGGGATATCCTATCCCAGTTTTAGCCCTATCCCCTGTTTGGTTAACTTGATTTAGAATAACAAATTAAACTAGTTTTAATTTGGACCTTTTGGGAATTTGAACCCTTTGAATTTGAACCTTTTAAATTTGAACCTTAACCCTGAACTTTCGGAAATTACAAATTGACCCCCCAACTGTTAGAAATTACACTTTGACCCACCTGATTAAATTATTAATAAAATATTAATTAAATTAATTAATTAATTATTTAATTAAATTAATTTAATTAATTAAATATTCAAAAATATCCCGGAGTCCAAATGGGACAAGTCATAGGTGTATTTTGACTATCTCGACCATTCTGAGACCAATGGTGAGGTCCGTTTTACGAGACGGAGTCCCGAAAAAATAAAAGACCCGTAGTAACCTTTAAAATTACCAAAATGCCCCTAGATTGAAACACAGTCAAACGAACTCCGAATTAGGTAAACAAATAGTGGAATTTTATTATCTCGAACATTCCGGACTCAACCGTGGAGTCCGATTTGTGAAAAGAGTTCACGAAATGTAAGGACACGTGTAAAGTGCAAAATGACTGTTTTGCCCTTTTGAACCCCGGTGTCCGAATTGAGTTCTACGAGAACCTAGACTTACTTTCTTAAACGTTCTAAAACCAATGGTAGAGTTTAATTTAGCAGAATAGAAACTTATGAATTAAAGACATAAAATTTGATGAATAGCATAGATTCAAGTAACAATAGACTGAGTTGAAATTTTTACTTTTAGGGACATTGACAGGACAGGAGAGGGCGATCTGATCTTCTACATTTTCCTCCGTCGGTTCAGTTACATATAGCGCACGATCTTCTAGGGTTGATACCAACCCATCAGGTATGGTGTTTTGCTAGTGTTAGAAATGAAGTTAAGTTAGGAATATTTGTGAATGACTGGAATGCTGTATGTGTTTATCTGTAATGTGTTTACCTGTTTATTTGGAATTGGTTGTTCACATGTTATGTGTTACTTGTAAGTTAATAAAGTGAAGAACATGAATCATGATGTACGAACATACGAGATATGCATGTATATGAAACTGACTAGTGATTTATTTCTTATTGTCCGAGCATGTTATATTATTGAGATTCATGTTCATTGAGATTGCATTGGCATATTGGCATATGATGAATTCCTTGAGAACATGGCGTGGGTAAGCACATGGTGCTTTGCATTATGAGGGTGTAGATCCTGTGGTGAAAAACCCAAAATTGGCCATTGCATTGGTACTTCGTGCCATCGGGGAGTACCCGTAAATGAGACATGGGTGTGGCATAGAGTTGTGCATGGGTGTGTCATGCATACCATTCATATATATTACTGCTATGTTTGAATGTCATTTAGAAGTAAATGTACACTTTGCACATGCCACGCCTTAGCTTTATTTCTGGCATTAGCATTTCATCATACCAGCAGTTGTGCTGACCCATTCGTGGGCAACATTTTCAGATGAGGATCCTCCAGCCACGTGAGACTTAGTGATGCCCTGAGAGGGCGAAGCACGTGATGTATTTGTGATCCATGAGACTTGTATTTTGTTATGTAAGGGCTTAAGCCCGAATGACTGATGAACAATGTATTCGATGTTACTTTATGTATGGATGATGATGGACGCATGTTTAGTGAATTTAATTACTTTTGTCCTTTTATTTATTTTACTTTCTGTCTCGTCAGTCGCGCTCCGGGTTCGGTCGAAAATTCGGGGCGTGACATGTTTTAAGTTTGATATGCACGTATGATGTTTAATGTATGTTTAAGACATGATTTAGCATGAAAACAGGCTATGAAAACACCTAAGAAATGGAAACCCAGAACAAACCGCCATTAAAGACCTTGCTTACAGCAGGTCTGATTTCGCCATCACCAAACTGTGTTTAGTGTATAGAGACTTAAAGTAGACCTTGTGAGCATCACAAAAACCTATATACGTGATCACGAAGCTCAAGAAACGACCCTCAAATATCGAGTTACAGGTTACGGGTTTGAAACCTAAACCTCTAAACTCTATGTCAAACCCACTTTTACGAATGGGGAATGAAACCCCTTGAACTAAGGATCAGAACAAGACCAACCTCATGAAAAATGAACAAGAAATGAACATTTCGACTGAATTACAGTTCGGATTATCGAGCTTAAAACAGAAATAAAGAGTTCGTTTTGAACTCCCAAATGAATGCTAAGTTGGTCTTTTGTACCTTAGGAATGTTTTGGAATCAAATCAATGAGAAATAACTGAGCAAAAAGTCACGAAATTGAAGGAAATGGAAAACTGTAATTAGGGTTTCAGTCGTGGTCGACGTGGGGAAGAAGAAGACAGGTCAACTCGGTTTTTAAATGAGGCTGAGTCGACTCGGACGAGTGGCAGCCTCTGGGCTTGCCACCGAATAAATGAAACGATAGTGTTTCATAAGGTTTTAAAATCTTTAAAACGATAGAGTTGACGTCATGTCAGCAACGAGCACAAAATCGGATAAGCCGGTTGGGTTGCAACTGAACCGGACCGGTTCACTTAAAATTGGACCGAACCCTCTGGTTTTTTGTTTTATTTAAAATTAAATAAACCAAAACTTTTCTTATTTACGGATTGACCCCAGAACTTCTGGACAATCCTACTATGGCCCAACTGAGGGAGATTTTATGCAATTAAGCGCTAGAAAAATAATTAAATAATTAAATAATAAATTTAATTATTTAATAAATAAAATAAAATGACTATTTTGCCCTTGTATCATAAATAGAGCAAATAAAGTCCAAATTAAACATATGAATAGTGTATCCTTACTATTTTGGATATTTTGAGACTAATGGTAGGGTCCGTTTTACGAGATGGAGCCAGAAAAATAAAGACACGTAAAGGGATAAATGACCAAAATACCCTTTTGTCCAAAATTAATAAGTTATTAGTGTAATCTTACTATCTCGGACCTTCTGAGTCCAATGGTGAGGTCCACGACACGAGATGAGGTCCCGAACATAAAGACACGTAAGGGGGTGAAATGACCAAATTACCCCTAGTACCTCAAAAGCCAAATTAAAATCAAGGAAAGTCTAAATTGACTTTTTTTGACATCCCAGACTCAATAATGGAGTCCAAATTTCGAAACGAAGTACAGAAAAATATGACACGTCAAACGGTAAATGACCATTGTTTTCTTTTACCTATAACAGTCCGAATTAAACGTTAGGAAAGCCTAAACCGACTTTCTTGGACACTCCGGACGCAATGGTAGAGTCTATTCGACCAAAGAAAATGTCTAAAATAAAAAGACATAAAATTTGATGAGTGGAATCTGTCAGATGACTATAAATTAAAGTAATGCCAAAGTATTAATACTAAGGCGTCTATGAGAAAATGAAATACGAAAAGACACGACACGTAAACATATGAAGTGAATAACTTTAATTTAAAGTTAATGGAGTTACCAGAAGAGTATAATTGTAGAAATCTATTTTCCTGATACGTTAAATTGTGTTTTAGTCAGAGAATTAAATAGACACGAAAATGAACCCGAAACGAGAAATCCTTCCAATGATGACAAGGGCTCAGATAGCTAATGACCCAAAACAACAAGTCTTTCGGGAGAAGCTGCAAAAGCAACTCCAGATGATTCTGAAGCATATTCGAATTGCAGGAAACGAATGAAGTGGTCTCCGTTAGCCCCTTCATGTACAAGACCATAACCAAGGAACAACTCGCAGAGAAAAAAATTAAGAAACAGGAAGACACTGAAACGCTGCAAGAATGGCTCCACAGGTAACACTATTATCATTAAGTACATGAATAACTAGTCTATGATATAGTTAAGAATCTGATCTTGCACAGTCTGGATATGGGTAAGATTGTAAGTTGAGCAAGTATATATGAGATTCATGCAATCTTTCATAAATTATGATAGGTTAAGAGAAGCCAAAAGAAAGGCATCTAAATATAGCGAAACCAGGAGCACGAGGTGAGTATCCCTGCATTTGAACTGGAGATTTAACTCCATATATTTGAAGAAGTTTTAAGTTCAAGTTATTGCAGCCTTTGAATATCAAATTCAGTCTTCATATGATTCCGTTCTTTTAAAATATTCTGTTACGACATGCTTGATGAATGTTTTATATTCAACTCTTTTCTTGAAAATATTTAGCATGTCTAAATCAAATGCAAAATCTCTTTAAATATTCTGAATTTGATTATCACATGTATTTGAAGCTCTATTGTAGAAGTTATACATTTCATGTTTTAAATACTCATGAAAGTATCGATTGAAGAAGCCTTGTGATAAATGTTTTACAAGATAAATGGTGTTTAAAGCACCCCCTATGATGGTTGAACTCTTTTGGGATTCAATAGTAAATGCCTGGTAGAAGGATTTAATCCCCCAGGCAAATGAGATATCTCCATTGACAGTATTGGCAGTAAAATGGGAGTCTGGTTCGAAACAGATTCCACCTAATCAAAGAGAAAAGATGATAAATGATTTTGGAAATGGAAGCAGGTTTTTACCCTCATTCTATTATAGGTGTTTATATGCTTTTAAATTGCATATGCTTTATTTGAAGAAATGTGTATTTAGCTTGAACACTTTAAATGTTTCAAAGCTATCTGTTTTAAAGAATGCATATATTCTGTGTTCTAAAATGTACGAGCAATTGGTAGTGCGTATTTCATAAACTCTCACGTGCTAAACCACTACCAGTTGAAAACCCCATGACAAATGCAGGAATTACTCACAAGCTTTGATTAGCTTACCCGGATTTTATCCGCCCCCCCTTTCAGGTGACTAATGGCAGGTTGATTTTTGAAGATGATGAGGATGAGTCTAGCTTTTTGGGAAGACTTGCCTAAGTAGTTTTTTTTGGGGAAATCACATGAACTCTAATTAGTATGTTTTGTATTACCAGACAATTTAAGGATATGTATTAAGCCCCACGGGGCAGCTGAATTAAGATTGTAATTATAAAGTCTTTTAAGTTTTAGTTATGCTCTGAATGTGTGATCATGTGTACCATTGTGAATAGCGGCAGTATCGGACGGATGTGCAAATTTTAAAATGAAAATAAGAAAAAGAAAAGTTTTTCACGCTTCTGCAACCACATGAAGCACATCTATTCGATACCGCTGTAGACGTGAGCCTTGTCCCAGGCCTTCGGGCCTTGGGGCGGCAGGTCGTGATCCGAAAATTCGCATAGGGTGGGTTTCGGGTCGTGACAGTGTGTGTGTGTGAGAAGGTCGACTGTGTGTGTGTTCACATGTAAGTTAGTGTGTGTTATATTGTATGTGTGTATATATATTCAAATATCAACCTATACATAAATGCAGCCACAAGTGGGCTGATTTGAGAGGGGTGATGGGAAGGGAGACCTGCAACTAGAGTGTGTGCTAGTATGTATGTGTAAGTGAGTGAATTAGTGTGTGTTAGTATAATATGTATATATATATAATATGTATATATATACACAAATCTCAACCAAACTTTAAACGCAAAATCTGAATTGGAAGAAAAGGGATTAAATGGATTAGAAAGGAAGCAGAAAATAGGGGCAGGAGTAGGGTTGAGGTCATGTAGAGAGAGAAAGAGAGGGAGAGAGAATGGTCGGTTGCTTCTCTTTAAAAAGCAAAGCATGCAAAATATGTTTGCTTCTTATGAAAGAAACTAGAAAGGAGCTAAGGAGCTAAGGAAGAGATTCAAAGATAGAAGAAAGGGAAAAACCAGCTTAAAAAGGTGAACCCATGAAAACATTTTAGTTTCTCTGTCTAAGAATTTAGCATGAATATGAACTATTTTAAGTTTGTTATACACGTATGATGTTTAATATATGTTTAAGACATGATTAAGCATGAAATGTAGCCTCGATAACACCTAAGAAATGGAAACCTGCGAGCAAACGCTATTGAAGAGCTTGCTTACAACAGGTCTGAATCCATCACCACC
Source organism: Nyssa sinensis (assembly GCA_008638375.1). Classification (NCBI taxonomy): domain Eukaryota; kingdom Viridiplantae; phylum Streptophyta; class Magnoliopsida; order Cornales; family Nyssaceae; genus Nyssa; species Nyssa sinensis. The sequence continues at coordinate 98,557 of VIRR01000507.1, read as the reverse complement.
AAACCAAGATTTGGTTACTGAGACTAAAACTAGACCCTACAAGCATGCTAGAAACCTATGACCGCGATCATAAAACCTAAGAAACGACCTCCATAAATCGAGTTGCAGGTTACGGGTTTGAAACCCAATCCCTTAAACTTAGTGTTAAATCGATATTTAAGAATGGGGAATGAAACCCCATGAAAAATGAATCACAATAGAACGAACCTCAAAGGTTTTGGCTCAAAAATAACATTTACGATCAATTTACAGGTTTGATTATCAAACCTTCAAATGAGCAAACAGAACCTTTTTGATTCCTCAAATGGATGCTAAAATTTTCCTTGATGACTCAGAAATGATTTACAAAGAAAACAATAGGGTTTGAGTTGGCCAAAATTCATGAAATTAAAGAAAATGGAAAACTATAACTAGGGCAACACAAGGGTGATCACGGGGAAGATGACACTTTTCGGGTCGGTTCGGGTCAAATCGGGTTCGGGTCGGAACTTGACCCATTGCATAAAACGGTTAAGTAGGATGGTGTCGTTTTGGTATTATGTTTTAAATTATAAACCATTAGGGCTGACGTCAGCATCACGTGGTAAACCGACCAAACCGGTTGGTTCAATGGGAGACCGAACTAGTTCACTTAGATTTGAACTGAACCCACTGGCTTTCTATTTTAATTAAAATAAATAACCCAAGACTTTTCCTATTTGCAGATTGACCCCAGAACTTCTGAAAAATCCTATTGTGGCCCAACTGATAGAAATTCTATGTAGTTACACCCCTGGAAAAATAATTAAATAATTAATTTAATTATTTAATAAATAAAGTAAAATTACTATTTTGTCTTTGAGTTATAAATGAAGCAAATGAAGTCCAAATTAAACACATGAATAATGTATTTTTACTATTTTGGATATTCTGAGATTAATGGCAAGATCCGTTTTATGAAACGGTGTAATATCCCGACCCGGGATATCGGGTCATATGGCACGCATTACGAGGCTATGAAAAAATGTGTATAAGAATTTTTACAATCAAGGAAATAATTAATTATTTACAAAGATAATTAATTATCCGTGTGAAATAATTATTTATTTATAATTAAATATATTATAAGTACAAATTACATGGAAGGCTTATATATATATTTATGTAATCAAGTATGTATGTATGTATGTACATAGATACATTAAAAATATTTATATATATATATATTCATGTGTAAAGTGTGAACAGTGAAGGAGTAGTGTGTGTCGGTTGAGGGGTGTGTGTGTGTGTGTCCATGTGTATTTGGTGTGTGAATATATATATATATATATATATATATATATATATAATATACATATATACAAATACCATCAAAAGTTAATGTAAAGCAAAAATTGGGAAGAACAAAATTGATGAGATGTGAAGGCTAGTGTAGGGCTACGAAATCAGAAAGAGAGAGAGAGAACAGTAGAGAGAGAGAGGTCGGTTTCTCTCTTTAAAAGCAAAGCATGCAAAGCATGCTTGCTTTATATGAAAGAAATCAAAAGAGGGAGAAACTGAGAAGTTAAGGAAGGATTCAAAGCAAGAAGAAAGGAAGGAAACCAAAGGAAAAAGGTGAGAGAACACAAAATCTGTATTTTCTCTCTCTAAAAGTTAAGCATGAATATAAACTGTTTTGAGTAGTTTATAGATGTAGGATGTTAAATATATGTTTACAAGTTTATTAAACAAGAAATGTAGCCTTGAAAACATTCAAAAATACCAAACCCAGAAGCTACGGCCATGGAAGACCTCGCGTGAAGCAGGTCTGAAACCATTACAACCAAACCAATTTTGGCTTATTAAGACTTCAAATATAGACCAAGAGGGTTCTAAAAACCCTGATGCGCAATCATGAAGCTCAAAAATCGACCCTCGAATATCAACTTGTAGGTTACGGGTTGTAAAACCCAACCTTTTAACTTGCATCAAAACCCACCTCTAAGAATGAAAATTGAATCCCCATGAATAGGGGATCAAAACAAGCTAAACCCCATAAAAAACTATCAAGAAATGAGCATGAACCGTAGGGTTACAGGTCTGGTTATCATGGCTTAAACCGAGCGCTTGAGCCATATTCGAAGTCCTAAATCGATACTAAAACATGTTTTAGGGTATTAGGAAATTATTGGAAAGGAAAGCAGAAGAAATGGAATTGAAAAATGCCACAAATATCAAATTTTAAAAACTAGGGTTTCACTGTGAACAGTGTCGACTTCGTGAGGAAGATGACACTGTTCGGGTCGGCAAACGGGTCGGTTATGGGTCCGGGATTAGTTTGGATCCAACGGGTCATGGGTTATTTAAACGGTAACGTTTTGATTTTAAATTTATATACACTAGGGCTGATGTCATCGTGACGTCAGCATGGCTTATGAATGGACCAGACCGGATCACTTTCAATTGAACTGAACCGCTTGGTTTTCTAAATTATTTAAAATTAAATAAACCAGAGCTTTTGTTATTTACGGATTGACCTCAACTGTTTTGGAAAATCCTACTGTGGCCCAACTGGGAGAAAATTTATTCAATTTGACCCCCGGAAAATAATTAAATAATTAATTTAATTATTTAATAAATAAAGTAAAATGACTATTATGCCCTTAATTCAAAACTTGACCAAATAAAGTCCAAATTAAACATATGAATAGTGTATCCTTACTATTTTGGATATTTTGAAGCCAATGGTAGGGTCCATTTTACTAGACGGGGTCCCGAAAAATAAAGACACGTAAAGGGATAAATGACCAAAATACCCCTTGTTTAAAATAAACAAATTATTAGTGTATTCGTACTATCTCGGACTTTCTGAGTTCAATGGTGAGGTCCAAATTACAAAACGAAGTACAGAAAAATACGACACGTAAATAGATAAATGACCATTTTGCCCTTTTATATACAAAAGTCCGAATTAAATTTCAGGAAAGCCTAAATCGGCTTTCTTCGACGCTCCGGACTCAATGGTAGAGTCTAATTGACCAAAAGAGATGTCAAAAATAAAAAGACATAAAATTTGTTGAATAGCATCTGTCAGATGACTATAAGTTAAAGTAATGCCAAAGTACTAATCTAAGGCCTATACGAGGAAATGAGTTACGAAAAGACACGACACGTAAACATATGAAATAAATAACTTTAATTTAAAGTTAATGGAGCTACCAGAAGAGTATAATTGTAGAAATCTATTTTCCTGACACGTTAAATTGTGTTTTAGGCAGAGATTTATGTAGACACGAAAATGGACAAGAAATGAGAAATCCTTCCGATGATGACAAAGGCTCAAAGAGCGAATGACCCAAAACAGCAAGTTTTCAGGGAGGAGCTGCAATGGCAACTTCAGGTAATTCAGAGGCATATTCGAATTGCCGAAACAAATGAAGTGGTCTTCATCAGCCCCTTCATTTACAGAACCATAACCAAAGAACAATTGGTTGAGAGAAAAATTAAGAAACAAGAAGACACGGAAACACTGAATGAGTGGCTCTACAGGTAATACTATTATCATTAAGTACATGAATGGCTAGTCTATGATATAGCTAAAAATCTGATCTTGCATAGTCTGGATGTGGGTAAGATTTTAAGTTGAGTAAGTATATATGAGATTTATGCAATCTTTCATAAATTATGATAGGTTGAGGAAAGCCAAAGGAAAGGCACCTAAATAGAGCTAAACCAGGAGTACAAGGTGAGTAACCCTGTGTTTGAAGTGGAGATTTAACTCCATGGATTTGAAAAGGTTTTAAGTTCAAAGATATGAAGTGTTTGAAGTTCAAATTCAGTATATTACATGATTTCAGTTTTAAATTATTTCTGTTCTTATAAACCCTATTGTGACATGCTCAGTAAATGTATTCTTTACAGTTTTCTTAAAAATGTGTTTTCAGCATGTCTAAGTTAAAATACAAATCTTGTTAAATATTCTGAATTTGATTGTTACAAGTATTTGAAGTTCTATTGTAGAAATTATACATTTCATGTTTTAAATACTCATGAAAGTATCTATTGAAGAAGTCATGTGATAAATGTTTTACAAGATAAACGGTAGTAAGTATCACCCCCTATGATGGTTGAAATCTTTCGGGATTCAACAGTAAATGCCCAGTAGCAGGATCTAATCCCCCAGGCAAATGAGATCGGCAGTATTGGCGGTAAAATGAGAGTCTGGTTCGAAACAGATTCCACCTAATTAAAGAGAAAAGATGACAAAGTGATTTTGAAAATGAAAGCAGGTTTTACCCTTGTTTTCACAATACATATTTATGTGTTTTAAAGTTTATATACTTTATCTAATGAAGTACGAGTTTAGCTTGAATACTCTAAATGTTTCAAAGCTATCTGTTTTATGAATGCATATGTTTCGAGTTATATACTCTATTTGACGAAGTACGAGTTTAGCTTGAATACTTTAAATGTTTCAAAGCTATCTGTTTTATGAAATGCATATGTTTTGAGTTTTATATACTCTATTTAAGAAATACATGTTATGTTATATGTTTTGAAGTTCATAAGTATAAGTATAGCTTGAATACTTTAAATGTTTCAAAGCTATCTATTTTAAGAATGCATATACTCTGTATTCTAATATGTACGAGCAATTTGTAGTGAATGTTTTACAAACTCTTATGTACTAAAAACTACTACTAATTGAAAACCCCATGACGAATACTGGAATTGCTGACAAGCTTAGATTAGCTTACCTGGACTTTGTTCGGATCCCCCTTTCAGGTAATTAGTAGCAATGTTGACTTGAGGACGATGAGGATGAACCTGCTGATTCTGGAGGTTATGTTCAAGTAGTTTTTGTGTCTAGTACTATGAACATTAAGAATGAAATTTGTATTAGTAAAATAGTACCTTGTTATGTATAAGCCCCATGGGGCAATTAAACCATTATTGTTTATGAAGTTTTAAGTTTTAGTTATACTTTGAATGTTAAATCATGTATGTTATGTAAAGAGTGGTAGTACTGGACGGATGTGTGTAATTTAAAAATAAGAAAAGAAAAGAAAAAAGTTTTACACGCTTCTGCAATCATGTGTCGCACATCTGTTCGATACCGCTGCTTATGTGAGCCTTCGCCCAAGGGTCTTCGGGCCTGAGGGTGGCGGTCGTGATGCGAGATTCGCACAGGGTGGGTTTCGGGTCATGACAAACGGGGTCCCAAAAAGAATAGACACTAAAAGGGGTAAAATGACCAGAATACCCTTAGTACACTAAAAGCCAAATTTAAATCAGGGAAGGTCTAAATTGACTTTCTTCAACATTCCGGACTCAATGGTGGAGTTCAAATTATGAAACGAAGTACGAAAAAGTATGACACGTAAATAGGTAAAATGACCATTTTGCCCTTTTCATACAAAAGTCCGAATTAAATTCTAGGAAAGCCTAAACTGACTTTCTTTGACGTTCCGGACTCAATGGTAGAGTCTATTCGACCAAAAGAAATGTCTAAAATAAGAGATAAAATTTGATGAATAACATCTGTCAGATGACTATAAACTAGAATATCGCCGAAGTACTAAACTAAGGCACATACGAGGAAATAAGATACGAAAAGACACGACATGTAAACATATAAAGTAAATAAAATTTATTTTCCTAACACGTTAAATTGTGTTTTAGGCCAAAAATTCAAGTAAGCAAAAATGGATAGGAAACAAGAGAAATTTTCAATTATGACAAAGGCTCAAAGAGCAACTGACAAGAAACAACAAGGCTTCATGAATGAGTTGCTATGGAAACTCAAGGTAATCCAAAGGCACATAAGGATCGCCAAAACAACCAAATTCATTTCGATTAGACCACAAGACCCCAACCAAGGCACTACTGGCCGAAGAAAAAATTAAGAAATAAGAAGACACCGAAACCTTGAGTGAATGGCTCCAGAGGTAAGATTTATTATCATTAAAGTACATGATACAATTATAATTAGGCTGATTTCCTTGTTAGGCCTGCACAGTCTAAGGATAGGTTTAAATCCCGAGTTGATTTAAATGTATATGAAGTTTATGAGATTCTCCTAAACTATTTTAGGTTTTAAAAAAAGGGAAAGGGAAAGGAACATCAATAGCGCCAAACTAGGAGTATAAGGTGAGTAACCCTGTATTTGAAGTGGAGATTTAACTCCATGGATTTGAAAAGGTTTTAAGTTCAAAAGATACGAAATATTTGAATTCCAAATTCAGTATATTACATGATTTCAGTTTTAAATTAATTATGTTCTTATAAACCCTATTGTGACATGCTCAGTAAATGTTTTCCTTACAGTTTTCTTAAAAATGTGTTTTCAGCATGTTTGAGTTAAAATACAAATCTTGTTAAATATTCTGAGTTTGCCTATTTCAAGTATACGAATGTTTATCACGAAGTTATGAATGTTATGTTTTAAAATGCTCACGAGAAATATCTATCTGACATACTCATGTGTTAAATGTATTTTAAATGCAAGTTGCATAAGCACTTAGACAGGATTCTGAGTTTTCAACTACCTTGTAAAATAGGCAGGATTTTGGGTTCTTCGGAATTCAATTGCCCTGTAAAATGCCAGGTAGCAGGATCTAATCTCCCAGGCATAAGATATCTTCATTTATAAGTAAAATGAGAGTCTGGTTCGAAACAGATTCCACTAATGAAAGAGATAAGATGACAAATGAGTTTGAAAATGGAAGCAGGTTTACCCCCGTTTTCACTATGCATATGTTTCGAGTTTTATGCTCTATTTAAGAAATACAAGATTATCTTGAATGCTTTAAATGTTTCAAGTTTTATGTTTTAAAAGAATACATATATACGATGTTATGTTTGAAAATGGAAGTAGGTTTTACCCTCATTTTCGTTATGCATATGTAAATGGTTTGAAGTTATATGTACATGTTTTAGATTAAACACTTAAATTTTATCAAAGCTATATGTTAAAGGAATGCATATATTCTGTGTTCAAAGTATACGAACAATTGGTAGTGATTGTTTTACAAACTCTTATGTTCTAAAACACTACTAATTGGAACCCCATGACGAATGCTGGAATTACTCACAAGCTTAGATTAGCTTACCCAGATTTTATTCGGACCCCACTTCAGGTGATTAGCGGTAGTTTGATTAGAAGACAATGATGATGAATCTGCCATTTTTGGGAAGCTACATTCAAATAGTTCTTTTGGAAACCTGTGAACATTATTAGTATATTTTGTATTAGTAAACAGTACAAGGTACGTATTAAGCCCTCAGGGTAGTGACATGTAATATTATAAAGTCTTTAAGTTTTTAGTTATATTCTGAATGTTAAATCATATAAGCTATGTAAAGAGCGGCAGTACCGGACGGATGCGCGTAAATTAAAAATAAGAAAAGAAAAGAAAAAAGTTTTTTCACGCTTCCGCAATCACATGTCGCACATTTATTTGATACCGCTGCTTATGCGAGCCTTCGCCCTAAGGTCTCCGGGCCTAAGGGTGGCGGTCGCGATCCGGTAATCCGCATAGGGTAGGTTTCGGGTCGTGACAACACTCATCAGATTTTTTTATTTTTGAAATTAAAATAGCCGACGGTAATCCTAACCACAGGCCATTCACTTGTAACTTCCAAGTGTAGTGCATTCGATATACATGAGTTAAACAATGAAAATTAACAAGGAGAATGCATATTCACTTGGCAGAGCAACTAATTACATCCATAGTTGATATTACGTAATTCGATTACAAAAGTCATGCCATTGTATGTTCGGTTATACAAAATATCCAAAGATGAGATTGGATACAAAAATGGAATTATGTTCGTAAGTTCTTCAGAATAATCCCCTAGGTTCCCAGCCGGCTAATCCTTGGTCGCTAGATTCTTCACCTGAAAAATGTTAGGATGATGGGGTGAGCTTAAATAAGCCCAGTGAGTAACACAGGTTCCCTGTCATGGGTTTCAAAACCAGTTCTTGCTTATAAAGCACACGGATGGTTCAAAATATTTCAAAAATAGCAGTTCTATAAATCCACTTAAATACAGTTTTAGTAAAACGGAATCGAACAGATAGGATGTCAATGTATCAATCAGGAGTATAGGTAATGTAATCAAAGAACGGAATAGATCAGTACTGAGCGGAACAGAACAACAAACATAATAATGCCAATTAAGTAGTATAATATACTTACGCCATGCCGCTCAAGACTGGAGTGGTACCAAGAGTAAGACGTAATAGTACGGAACATGTTTGAAATAACTATATATATATAATAGAACAGAACAAAAGAGCCAAAAAGAGTAAAATCATGCATTTAAGTATATGCGTTTAAACAGTGTAGCATATAAAACAGTATAGTGTATGAAGATACAATATCTAGACAGTGTAACTTATACACCAAGTCAGAAGTTCCAAGTTACTCACCTTTAAGTCTCGGAGTGGGTGCTACAGTTTGTGCCTTCCTCTTTCTTTTAAGCCTAAAACAAATTTGAAAATTCCATTAACTTGTGATCTTAATCTATTCTTAGGCTGTGTAAGTCTATCTCTGTGATGGGTTCCATTCATGTAGAATTGGACTAACTGATAGTGATTTACTCATAGATATTACCTTTGAAGCATTTCATTTAAGGTCTCAGTGTTTTCCTTTTTTTCTTCCTCTTTTAGAGCTTCCTTAGCCAGCCTTCTTGCGGCTGCCTCTTTCATTAGTCGTCCCATCGGGACTATTGGGGCTTTATATATAAATGGTCTAACCGAGATGATTTCGGTTGTTTTGGCAATCCTAATTTTCTTGGAAATTACTTTTTGTTGCCACAACAAGTTTTCCATGAACTCATGCTTCTTTTTATCTGTTGCCCTTTGAGCTTTGGTCATAATTGTAAATTCCTTCTGTTTTTTATCCATTACAATTATCACCTACGTAAAATTAACGAGTTAGGAATTTCATTCTAATTTAGACACCTCTGATAACTTTAGTATTTTAAGTTTGATTTTATTACTTCATGTGTTGTCGTGTTGTATTTTTTCGTACCTAATTTCATAACATGGACCTCGTTATTGGGTTCAGAACGTCGAAGAAAGTCAATTTAGACCCTCTCTGCTTTTTATTTGGCCTCAGGTACATCAGGGGTATTTTGGTCATTTTACACTTGTGAAATTCTGACTTCGATTCGTCATTTAATCATGTGTGCAGTCTCACAGGTATCTGGGCCCCTATTGGTATCAATTCCGTCCCAATCGGACTTCATTTAGACTTCGTATAGCGTTAGGGGCATTTTGATAATTTCATACGTCATATTTTTCGGTACTTCATTTGCTAGTACAGACCCCACCATCGACTACTTTGAATATAAAGTGTTGTTTCAACACCCGGGGTAACTCGAATTTGTGCTCAAAGGAAATGGCATCACCTCTCCGCCCTATTTCATCTCTGTCATCCAGGCGGGGAGATTACTGAAAAAAGGATGTCATGGTTATCTGTGTAATTTTCTGGATACCCAAACTCAAACTTGCCATTTGAGGGTCGATTCTAGGTCTTTGGGGTCACGGATTAGTGTTTTTGAGATGCTGGTGAAGTCTAGTTAAAGTCTCAATAGGCAAAACTAGGTTTGGAGCAAATGTTTTCAGACCTGTTCAACCCAAGGTGTATCAATGGCAGCTGGGTGTACGGCTTCGTGTTCTAGGCTATTTTAAGGTCCAACACTCACGCTTTTAACCCAGATTTCACAATCTTAACTTCATGCATGCAGTAACAATCCAAAATACACTAAAATAGTAGAGAAAACTCAAAAGAGAAATTCTTAAGTTTTTGGTGTTTACCTTGTACAATAGTTTTTCTTTCTGTTTGTGGCTCAAGGTGAGACCTTAGTGTGGTAGGTCTTATCTTGCTCGTGCACTCCTCAGTCCTTCCTTCTTTTGCCCCTTCAATGGCCACACATTCTCATACACAAGCATGCACACTATGTCTCTCACTCTCTCTTTAACTCACCCTCCCTCTCTCTCTCTAACTCACCCCCCTCTCTCTCTCTCTCTATATTTCAGACTTGCACACACACACTTTCTGATTTCTCTCTTCAAATGTTCATATACCTAATATAGAATCATGTGTATTTTATTTATTTGATTTGTAAGTAATTATTTGGTTGCATGCAAAATGGTTGGGGGAGAGGTGATCAAGTACGGTAGGATGTGATGATGGACAAGGGTGCATATGCTGAGGTAGTGGTGAGGTGTTGCATGCATGGCTATTGGCCAGTTTGGGAGGTGGCCTTGGTTGTTGTATATCCAGACACAAAGATGATAGCAGCCTGCTTGGTAATTTTTTGGATGCCTAAGGTCTTGCCCACTTGGTCAAGGGTTCAAGTCCCCTGGGCCTCATTTTGGGCATTTTTCCCCATTTGGGCTTATGCTTTGTTTGGCTGTCACAGAATTTTGTTTCAGCTATTTCCTCCCTAACTTCTTTTCTGTTGCTCCTTTTTTGACGCGGTTTCTTCTGGTCAACACCTATTCAGGTTAGCTTTAGTGTCCATGGTCTAGTGTTGGTTATTATTTTCTTGGAATTTTTATAATTAGTTAATTCGAGTTCCAATAGTGTTAAAAATAGGATTTAAGGAGCTAAAATATTGCATTAGATTCACAAAAGGAACTTCATTACATTAATTAACCGGGGACTACGCTTGGGGTGTTACATCCTCCCCTCTTTCAAAAGAGTTTTGCCTCCAAAGCTCGGCCTAACTGCATTTAAGTGAACAACTCGGGATACATTTCATGCATCTCTGCTTCACGTTCCTATGTTTCCTCATTGGTGTGATTTTTCCACAAAACTTTCACCAGTGAGATTGCCTTGTTGCGCAAAGTCTTTTCCTTTCAATCCAGAATTCGCACTGGTTGTTTTTCATATGTAACACCCCGACCCGACTAAGAATTTATTAAATCACTAAATATTAACTAGTGACCGAGACTTTAAGTAATGAGATCAGTTTCGAATCCCGATACGTGAGCTTTCAGTAAAAGTCCTAGGAAACTAGGACGTCTGTACATCACTTTCGTTGCAATCACCAACTTGTTTCTGTTGGTTCCGTTGTAATGATACACTTTCATGCCAACCGTCAACTCGTAGTTAAAATTGTAAAAATCAAGACATGAAGAGTGAATGTTACAATATGTGACAACGTAATTATAAACGTATGTGAATACATATTTAATACACACAAATTGTGTATTGTGGGTTATAGTTAAAATTATGTAAGGAAATCTAAATACATAATTAAATATATATGTTGTATATGAGAATATATTAGTGAATATAAATATAGATGGAATATATATTGATAGGAATACGGCGGCCATGTGTTTATATACATACATCTATATATATGTTTAAGATATGAATTAAAAAAAAAAACAAATGGAAAACAATAAGAGTTGAATGGAAGAATTAAATGGATTAAGAAGTGAAGCGGTGGCTACCTATAGCTGTAGGCACTACTTTCTATGTTCTCTCTATGTGATCTACATGTGAAGAGGAATGATGAAGAAAGAAATGGCTGTTAGGGTAGGTGGCACTCCCATAGCATCAAGAGCTGCATGTGAATGATGTGTTGCTCAAATCACCCCAAATAAAAATATAGAAGCTCTCCTAAACATTAGAAAGAGGGAAGAGTTAGTGCGGGAGAGAAAGGAACCGAAGAAGAAAAGAAACTGAAGAAGGAAGAGCTTGGGAGAACAGCCAACTAAGTAGGTAAATTCTGGTTAAATTATATCTGGTTATATTCCTAATTTAAAGCATGCAAGTATAGGATCTTAAACTATATAGTATAAGCTTTAATTTACAAGAAGAATGATCGAAAATTATAAAGAATTGACTGAGAAATTAGAGAATTCAGGTTGAACAAAAATTAAAAAAAAAACTGTTAAAGCAGGTCTGATTTAATGCAAACAAAACGTGAAATTGTATATTGAAACCTCAAAAAGACTTTATTAGTGTTTCTAAAACACAAAACTGCGACTCAAAATCTTAAAGAATAGACCCTAAAACCTTAGTTACAGATTCGATCGTGAAACCTAGTTCTTGTTTTAGACTCCTAAACTCACTTTTGAAGATAAGAACTTGAACTCCATGAAAAATAAGTTGTCCTAGAAGAAACCTCGTGGAATTTGACTAAAAAATGAGCCAGTAACGCTAAGTTGCAGGTTTGAATATTATGTTCCAAACGTCGACCATGAGCCCAAACTTGAACCCCAAATCAATGCCAAATCGTTCCTTGATGTATTTGGAATGGTTTAGAAACAATAACAGAGAGTTTTAGTGGTGCGAAATTCATGAAATTGGAAGAAAATAAACCCAGGAATTAGGGTTACACTGAGGGGAGTTGGGGAAGACGATGCATAGTGATGGGTCGAAATTGGTTGGGCCGGATCTGGGTTCGAGTCGAGGCCCGACCCGTCGTATAAAAGGTTTAAGTGGGACGACGTCATGTAAAGCAATGTTATTTTAAAATTTAAATATTAGGGCTGACATCATCATGACGTCAACATTACGTGATAAGCCAATCAAACCGGTTGGTTAAGTGAAAACCAGACCGGTTCACTTAAAATGGGAGTGAACCCATGGGTTCAGACCCAAAGTTTAAGAAATTAGATTTTGACCCCCCGAACTTCTAGGAAATTATACAAGGGCCCAGCCGAAATTAAATCAATAATAAATTAATACTATTTATATAAATGAAATTTCAAAAATACCCCTAGGCCATAAATGGAGCAAACGAAGTCCAAATCAAGTAAACCAATAGTGGATTTTGACTATTTTGGATGTTCTAATCCCAATGGAAGGGTCTGTTTCACGAGACGGGACTTCAAAAATTAGGACACGTTAAAGTGTAAATTACCTAAATTGCCCCTGACATGTCCGAAGCCAAATTAAAAGGCAAGAAGGTCTAAATTGACTTTCTTCGACAACGGTGAGGTCCGTATTATGAACTAAAGTACGAAAAAGTATGACACGTAAATATATGAAGTTAAGAAAGCGACCCTAAAAGTTACTGAAGCTATCAAAAGAGCGTAAATTAAATAAAAATTTATTTCTAACTCGTTAATTTTTCTTAGGTGATAATTATTATGGATAAGAAGCAGTAGGAGTTTATGATTATGAATAAGGCTAAGAGGGCTACGGACAAGAAACAACAAGAATTTATGGAAGACTTGTTATGGCAACAAAATGTGATTGCTAGGAAAATAAGGATTGCCAGGTCAACCAAAATTGTTTCAGTTAGGCCGTTCATGTATAAAACCCCAACGAAGGCACAACTTGCTGAAGCGAAAATTAAAGAGCAAGAAAAAATTGAAACTTTAAGTGAATGGTTTCAGAGGTAATATTTGTTTATCATTAAAGAAATTAGATATGTAGTACAATTATAATTAGGCTGATTTTTAAAGTTAGGCCTACACAGTCCAAGGATAGATTTAACCACAAGTTGATTTGAATGTATATGAACTTTATGAGATTTCACTAAACTATTTTAGGTTGAAAAAAGGGAAAGGCAAAGGGAAGGCACCTCAGTAGCGCCAACCCAGACGGATAAGGTGAGTAACCCTGTATTTGAAGTGGAGATTTAACTCCATATATTTGAAGAAGTTTTTAAGTTCAAGTTATGCGAAGCATTCAATATCAAATTCAGTCTTTATATGATTGCTGTTTTAAAATATTCTGTTATGACATGCCCCGTAAATGCTTTTATCTAGTTCCTTTCTTAGAAATATTGAGCATGTCCGAGTAAAATGCTGATTTCCTTAAATATTCTGAATTTGATTATTCCAAGTATTTGAAGTCCTATTGCAGAAGTTATATATTACATATTTTAAATACTCATGAGAAGTATCTATTGAAGAAGCCACGTGATAAATGTCTTATAAGATAAATGGTGCATAAGCACCACATTCGATATTGACATTCTTCAGAATTCAACTATAACACAAAGAAATGCACGGTAGCAGGATCTAATCCCCCAGGCAATGAGATATCTCCATTGTAGCATTACAGTAAAACAGGAGTCTGGTTCAAAACAGATTTCATCTAATCAAAGAGAAAAGATGACAAACGCTTTTGGAAATGGAAGCAGGTCTTACCCCCATTTTCACTATGCATGTTTATATGTTTTGAAGTAACGCTTTTGGAAATGGAAGCAGGTTTTTACCCCCATTTTCACTATGCATGTTTATATGTTTTGAAGTAACGCTTTTGAAAATGGAAGCAGGTTTTTATCCCTATTTTTATTATGCATGTTCATATGTTTTGAAGTGCATATACTCTACTTGAAGAAATGTATGTTTAGCTTGAATACTTTAAATGTTTCAAAGCTATCGGTTTAAAGAATGCATATATTCTGTGTTCTAAATGTACGAGTAATTGGTAGTGAGTATTTTATGAACTCTCATGTGATAAACCACTGCCAATTGAAACCCCATGACAAATGCAGGAATTACTCACAAGCTTAGATTAGCTTGCTCAGATTTTTATCCGTCCCCCTTTCAAGTGATAGAAAGCAAGTCTTGGTTTTTTATGAAGAAAGTGTTTGATCTATGCTCATGTTGTGGAAGGGTATAGGAAGTTCATTGCAGGATTAGCTGTTTTTGGTAACCACCAAGACTAATAGTTAGTCTTTTTTGGTTATAGACAGTATGTAATTGTTATGTAATTAAGTTTCGAAGGACAAATGAATATGTATTATGTATAAAACTTTAGAATTTTGTTTATGCTCTGAATGTATATTCATATGTACCGCTGTGAAGAGCGTTAGTACCGGGCAGATGTGCGAAAGATTTAAATAAGAAAAGAAAAGAGAAAGTTTTTACGCTTTCGCAAAACATAGGCCGCACCGCTGTTCGATACTGTTGCTTATGTGAGCCTTGCCCTAAGGCCTCGGCCAAAGAGTGGCGGTCGCCAAACAAGATTTGCACAGGGTGGGTTTCGGGTCGTGACATCATATGACAAGTCCTCCCTTAACTTGAGTGGCTCATATTCAATAACCCATCCTGGTTCTTGTACACACTTTCTCATCATTTATACATGGAACACATGGTGTACTTCGTCTAATGCGGGTGGTAGTGCCAAACTATATATGACTGGTCCAACTCTTTTTAGGATCTCAAATGGACCAATATAGCGAGGACTTAACTTGCCCTTCTTGCCGAACCGGAGTACCCCTTTTAATAGTGACACCTTAAGGAACACGAGGTCGCCTACTTCGAATTCAAGATCCTTCCTTCGGTTGTCAGCATAACTCTTGTATCGACTCTGGGCCGTCTGCAACCTACTCCAAATTTTCTGAACATGTTTAGTGGTGTCCTGGACTAGATCCAGTCTGAGTAACTTCTGCTCACTAGTTTTGGCCCAACAGAGTGGAGATCGACACCTTATTCCATACAGTGCTTCATACGGTGCCATTTTAATGTTGGCTTGATAGTTGTTATTGTAGGCAAACTCAACTAATGGCAAATGTTATGCCCAATTTCCCTTGAAATCCAATGCACACAGTTGTAACATATCCTCCAGCATTTGTATCACTTGTTCAGACTGCCCGTCTGTCTGTGGGTGATATGCTGTATTGAATTTGAGTTAAGTGCCGAGTGCCCTTTGCAGATTCTTCCAAAATCGTGACGCAAACCAAGGGTCTTGATCAGACACAATGGATAAGGTTGTGCCGTGCAAGCGTACAATCTCCTGGATGTACAACGAAGCTAGCCTTTCCATGCTATGTGTTGTTTGTACTGGTAAAAAATGCGTAGACTTGATCAACCTATCCACGATGACCCAAATAGCATCGAAGCCCTTTGGAGGCTTGGGAAATCAGGATACGAAATCCATGGTGATGTGGTCCCACTTCCATTCTGGAATAGGGAGTGGTTGCAAGAGTCCGCTGGGGCATTGATGCTCAACCTTTACTTGTTGGCAACGTGTACAATGGGCGATAAAGTCAGCTACGTCCCTCTTCAATCCAGGCCACCAATACAGCTCTTTGAGGTTATGATACATCTTTGTATTTCTAGGGTATACCACAAACCTTGAAGCATGAGCTTCCTTCAAAATTTCTCTCTTCAAATTGGTTATCTTGGGCACACATAACC
The DNA here is from genome assembly GCA_008638375.1 of Nyssa sinensis. Taxonomy (NCBI): domain Eukaryota; kingdom Viridiplantae; phylum Streptophyta; class Magnoliopsida; order Cornales; family Nyssaceae; genus Nyssa; species Nyssa sinensis. The sequence goes on along the minus strand of VIRR01000507.1, from coordinate 82,470 downwards.
TACCTCGATATCGCAGAACTCCCTCTCGAATCTCAAAGTCAGTTTTTCTAGTTGCCTCTACTTCCTAACGGATTTTGATTAGCTCCTCATCCTAAGATTGACCTGCTTTGATCCGTCCCACCAATGTAGACCCAATCGTTAGACTGGCCAGATAAGCCACGCTACCTGGTGGGATCACCTCAATGCCCATCTCGTCTAGGTTTTGAATCAATTCTTTCTGTGTAATAATCAAGTAGGCGAGATTGCTAGACCTTCGGCTTAAGGCATCGGCCACCACATTAGCCTTGCTGGGATGGTACTGGATTGTCACATCATAATCTTTGATCAATTCAAGTCAATGCCGTTGCCTCATATTCATCTCCTTTTGTGTAAAGAAGTACTTCAGGCTCTTATGATCAGTAAAGATTTCGCACACCTCCCTCATATAAGTAGTGGCGCCAGATTTTTAAGGCAAACACCACTATAGCTAGTTCTAAGTCGTGGGTAGGATAATTCTGTTCGTGTGATCGGAGTTGTCGAGAGGCATAGGCAATGACCTTACCATCTTGCATCAGGACGCATCCCAAGCCCTTATAGGAGGCATCACAGTAAATAACGAACTTTCCTTCCCTGGAAAGGATAGTCAAAACAGGCACTGAAGTTAACTTCTCCTTAAATAGTTGGAAACTCCATTCTTGCTTATTCGTCCAAATGAATGGTACATTGTTCTTGGTCAAGTGAGTGAGTAGCTTCGCCATCTTAGTAAAATCTTTGACGAATCGTCGGTAGTAGCCCGCTAATCCAAGAAAACTTCGGACCTCTGTCACAGTAGTTGGCTGGGGCCAATCCAAGATGGTTTCTACCTTCTATGGGTCAACGACAATACCCTCTTTAGAAATCACGTGGCCCAAGAAGGTAATACTGGGTAACCAGAATTCACACTTTTTGAACTTCGCATATAGTTTATGTTCCCTCAAGGTCTGTAATGCTATCCTCAAGTGTTTACCATGTTCCTCTTCACTCCGTGAATACACAAGTATATCATCGATGAAAACAATGATGAAATCATCCAGGTATGGCTTAAAGACCCGATTCATCAAATCTATAAATGTGGCTGGGGCTTTAGTTTCGCCAAAAGGCATGGCTAGGAACTCGTAATGGCTGTACCGGGTCTGAAAGGCTGTTTTGGTACGTCAGCGCCCTTGATCTTGAGTTGATGATATCCTAATCTTAGGTCAATTTTGGAAAACACACTAGCCCCTTGCAATTGGTCAAATAACTCATCAATGCGCGGAAGAGGATACTTATTTTTGATCGTCACCTTATTGAGCTCCCGATAGTCAATGCAAAGCCTTAGGGAGCCATCTTTCTTTTTCACGAATAACATTGGTGCTCCCCAAGGGGATACACTTGGCCAGATGAATCCTTTCTCCAATAGCTCTTGTAATTAAGCCTTAAGCTCTTTCAACTCTGATGGAGCCATCTAGTATAGAGCTTTGGATATTGGTTGAGTCCCGGGAATGAGGTCGATGGAAAATTCAATTTCTCGATCGACCGTTTCACTTGGTAGATCCTTAAGGAATACATCGGGAAACTCACACACGAGTGACACTTCTGATAATGGGGGAGTTTGAGTTTGGGTATCCAGAACACTACACAGATAACCACGGCCTCCTTTTTTTAGTAATCTCCCCGCCTAGATGGCAAAGATGAGATAGGGCGGAGGGGTGACGCCATTTCCTTTGAGCACGAATTTGGGTTGCCTCGGCTGTTGAAATAACACTTTCTTTTCAAAGCAATCGATGGTGGGGTCTGTACTAGCAAATGAAGTATTGAAAAATATGACGCATGAAATTTCCAAAATGCCCCTAACGCTATATGAAGTCTAAATGAAATCCGATTGGGACGGAATTGATACCAATAGGGGCTTAAATACCTGTGAGACTGTACACATGATTAAATGACGAATCGGAGTTAGAATTTCACAAGTGTAAAATGACTAAAATATCCCTGATGTACCTGAGGCCAAATAAAAAGCCGAGAGGGTCTAAATTGACTTTCTTCGACGTTCTGAACCCAATGACAAGGCCCGTAATATGAAATTAGGTACGAAAAAATATGACACAACAACACATGAAGTAATAAAATCAAACTTAAAATACTAAAGTTATCAGAGGTGTCTAAATTAGAATGAAATTCCTAACTCATTAATTTTACGTAGGTGATAATTGTAATGGATAAGAAATAGAAGGAATTTACAATTATGACCAAAGCTCAGAGGGCAAGAGATAAAAAGCAACAGGAGTTCATGGAAGACTTGTTGTGGCAACAAAAAGTAATTGCCAAGAAAATTAGGATTGCCAAGACGACCGAAATCGTCTCGGTTAGACCATTTATATATAAAGCCCCAATCGTCCCGATGGGACGACTAATGAAAGAGGCAACCACAAGAATGCTGGTTGAGGAAGCTCTAAAAGAGGGAGAAGAAAAGGAAAACACTGAGACCTTAAATGAAATGCTTCAAAGGTAATATTTATGAGTAAATCACTATGAGTTAGTCCAATTTTACATGAATGGAACCCATCACGAAGATAGACTTACACAGCCTAAGAATAGATTAAGATCACAAGTTGATGGGATTTTTAAATTTGTTTTAGGCATTAAAAGAGAGAGAAAGGCACAAATTGTAGCACCCACTCCGAGACTTAAAGGTGAGTAACTTGTAACTTCTGACTTGGTGTATAAGTTACACTGTCTAGATATTGTATCTTCGTACACTGTACCATTTTATATGCTACATTGTTTAAACGCATATACTTAAATGCATGATTTTACTCTGTCTGGCTCTTCTGTTCTATTCTGTTATATACATATAGTTGTTTCAAACCTGTTCCGTATTCTTACGTCTTACTCTTGGTACCACTCCAGTCTTGAGCGGCATAGTATAAGTATACTAGTACTACTTAATTGGCATTATTCTGTTTGTTGTTTTGTTCCACTCAGTACTGATCTATTCCGTTCTTTGATTACATTACCTATACTCCTGATTGATACATTGATATCCTATCTGTTTGATTTTGTTTTACTAAAACTGTATTTAAGTGGATTTATAGAACTGCTATTTTTGAAATATTCTAAACCATCTGTGTGCTTTATAAGCAATAACTGGTTTTGAAACCCATGACAAGGAACTTGTGTTACTCACTGGGCTTATTTAAGCTCATCCCATCATCCTAACATTTTTTCAAGTGAAGGATCTAGCAGCCAGGATTAGTCGGCTGAGAACCTAGGGGATTATTCTGAAGAACTTACGAACATAATTCTATTTTTGTATCCAATCTCATCTTTGGATATTTTGTATAACGGAACGTACAATGGCATGACTTTTGTAATCGAACTGTGTAATATCAACTATGGATGTAATTAGTTGCTCTGCCAAGTGAATATGCATTCTCCTTGTTAATTTTTGCTACTTAACTCATGTATATCGAATGCACTACACTTGGAAGTTACAAGTGAATGGCCTGTGGTTAGGATTACCATCGGCATTTTAATTTCAAAAAAAAAAAAAAAAATTCAATGGGTGCCTAACTGGCCGGTCGCATGTCCTAAATCCGCATAAGGTAGGTTTTGGGATGTGACAGAACATTTTCAAGTAAAACAGTAGAGGTTGAGCAACTCAAAACGCACGAAATTAGAAGCTTTTAGCTTCAGGAATTAGGGCAACAGGGGTTTTAACTGTGCATGAGCGCCATGGATTTTATGGGTTTCTTCGAAAATTAAAATTATTCGAAATCTGATAGGATTTTGAGTTGTACGGAACTTGATTGACTGTCAACTGTCCGATAGCAGGATCTAATCTCCCAAGCATAAGATATCTTCACGTAAAGTAAAGTGAGAATCTGGTTCGAAACAGGATTCTATTAATGAAAAGTGATAAGATGTTATGTTGAAAATGGAAGCAAGTTTCACCCTCATTTTCATGGTGCATATTTATGTGTTTTAAAGTTCATATACTTTATTTGACGAAGTACGTGTTTAGCTTAAATACTTAAACGTTTCAAAGCTATCTGTTTTAAGAAATGCAAATATTTTGTGTTCAAAATATACGGGGAATTGGTAGTAATTGTTTTATAAACTCTCATGTGCTAAACCACTGTCAATTGAAACCTCATGACAAATGCTGGAATTATTCACAAGCTTAGATTAGCTTACCGAATTTTTATCCGATCCCCCATTTCAGGTGAATCACGACAGATCTGATTTTGATGTTGATGGTGATGAGTCTGGCCGTTTTGGAAGATTTGTTTAATTAGTTTCTTTTGAGAAATCCTATGAACTTTACTAGTATGTTTTGTATTAGTAAAACAATACACTGTTATGTGTGAGCCCCACGGAGCAACCAAACATGTATTAGTTATAAAGTCTTTAGAATTTTTATTATGCTCTGAAAGTATAATCATGTGTATCATTATGAATAGCGGCAGTACCGAACGAATGTGCGTAATTTAAAAATAAGAAAAGAAAAGAAAATTTTTTTCACGCTTCCGCAAATACATGTCACATTACCATTTGATACCGCTGTTTATGTGAGCCTTTGCCCTAAGGTCCCCGGGTCTAAGGGTGGCGGTCGCCATTCGAAAATCCGTACAGGGTGGGTTTTGAGTCATGACAACTTTTGTGTTAAATTATATAACAAAATAAATATAAACTCAAATTACCCAAACCCACCTCCCAAATTGGCCAATGGCCATTCATGCAACAACTCAGCCAACATCACCCTACATCTTAGCCCCATTATCATATCTACCCAGCCAGCTCTCATGATCACATCTGAGCCCCATGATGTGCATGCATAGGGTAAGGGTATAAGTGTACACTTATATATGTACAAGCCTTACACTCTAAAAATCAAAAACCCTTATGTGTATGTGCTATTCAAACGTGTAGGTGTGAGTGATTGTGTGTGTGTGTGTGTGTGAGAGAGAGAGAGAGAGAGAGAGAGAGAGAGAGAGAGAGAGAGAGAGAGACTTTGTGGAAGATTATACAAGCTAATGTGTGTACATGCATGTGAGTGTGTCTCACTTAAATGCACAAGAGGAAGGGATTGAGCAACCTTGAAGGGGTGTGAAGGGACCAACCAGAGCCACAACTAGAGAAGGAAATCCCAGTCCAGAAGGTATAAGGCATTAACATATATATTTTTTACTTATTTTCTCATAATTTTCAATATTGTTTAGTGTTATTTGAGCTTTATAACTACATGCATGGAACACTGAGATATTTACTATTATTATAAGTGAACTGGGAGGGTCAGGTAAGCTTGAAAAACCCTTAATTCGTACATATGCGCCATTAATGGACCTCCAACAGTGCAGGTTTGAACCGATCAAAACAAAACTCCATTCTCCCCTTTAGGACTGAAATAAGATCCCTTAAGGATTCCAAGTCCGTTAGAAACATCTCAAATGGATGAGAAATAGGGAAGAAAATCCCATTTGTAGTCGCGGACCAAGAATCGGGTCTCTTGAAATCAAGTTCCAAACTTGATTCTTGCAATGTGGTTTTGAAGACACTAGGCCGAGGATCACAACCGAATAAGAATTGTAAAAAATGATGGAGAAACAAGCTCAAATCGAGCTTGTTACAGACCATGATGATAGTGTAGAAATCTTGTGTTTTGATCCAATTCGATCCAAGAAAACAATGTTAGAAACTTACTTTAGGCCCTAGCGACACGATGGAATCAAAACAGAAAGAAAAAACACCCCAGAAAGTCACGAAAATTAAAAAAAAAAAATTCTCTGCAACTAGGGCTACAGTGACCCTAGCGTTGGGAAAGATGAACAGTGAAGGGTTGGACCATGAACTGGGTTCCAGGTCGGGCCATGAACCGGGTTCGGGTGGGGCCCCGACCCAACCACAAAATGGTTTAAACCCTTTAATGAAGTTACGTCGTTTTGTTTGAAAGAATAAAAAATAAATTATTCGATGGGGCAAACGTCAACATGACATCATCGTGATGCAGTAGATTGGTTGAACCGGTTGGTTCAGCACAACTAAGACCGGTTCACTTAAAAAATGAAGTGAACCCTCCAGTTTATTTCAAATGTTTTATAAAATTACGTTTAGATCCCTAGAAAATTCTAAAATTCCATTTCAACCCCAACAAGTTCTGGAAATCCTATTCTGGCACAATCCTTGGGATTTAAATGCAAATACACCCTTAAAAAATAATAAAATAAATTATTTTATTAATTGGGTAAAATGATTATTTTACCTTTGAACATTAAATAGATCAAACGGAGTCCAAATAAAATAAATGAATAGTGTATTTTGACTATTTTGGACGTTCTGGACCCAATGGCGGGATTCGTTTCACGAGACGAGACTTCAAAAAATTAAGACGCGTTAAACTATAAATTACCAAATTGCCCATAATATGCCCGATGTCCAAATAAGACAAATTATTAGTGTATTCTTATTATCTTGGACCTTCTGAGACCAATAGTAAGGTCCGTGTTGTGAGACACGACCCTGAAAATAAAGATATGTAAAAATATAAAATGACCAAATTGCCCCTAAAGCCAAATGGAAACACGAGAAGGTCTAAATCGACTTTCTTCAACGTTTTGGAGTCAATGGTGAAGTCCATATTATGAGATAAAGTACAAAAAAATATGATGTGTAAACATGTGTCATAATAAAACCAAACTTAAAAATTTTAAAGTTACCAGATGAGTATAAATTAGAATGAAGTTTAATCCCTAACACGTCAATTTTGTTTTAGGTAATAATTATCATGGATAAGACTCAGAAGGTTATGCATAAGAGGCAACAAGAATTCATGGAAGATTTGTTATGGCAACAAAAAGTAATTGCCAGAAAAATAAGGATCGCCAAGACGACTGAAATCGTCTAAGTTAGGCCATTTATATATAAAGCCCCAATCGTCCCAATGGGACAGCTTGTAAAAGAAGCTGCAGCAAAGAGACTTGTTGAAGCAAAATTAAAGGAAGAAGAAGAGGAGCGAGAAAACATTGAAACCCTAAACAAAATGATTCCAAGGTAATAGCTATTTATCATTAAAGCACATAAAATAACTAGATATGTAATATAGCTATAAGTTAGGTTGATTTTAGATTAGGATCAAGTTGGTTTAAGTGCAAGGGAAATTTATGAAATTTGCATAAATTATTTTAGGTTGAGGAAGGAAAAGGGGAAAGGAAAAGGCACCGCAGTAAAGCTAGCCTAAAAGTATAAGGTGAGTAATCCTTTACTTTGAAGTAGAGGTTTTAATCTCCATAGATTCTGAAGAAGTTTAAGTTCAAATATTCTGAAGCGTTTTTATATCTACTGTATTTCAAATTCTAAACTCTCGTATTCATATGCTTTATATTCCAACATTCTATCGTAATTATCTATAAATTCTAAGATGGCATACAAATTTACTTATTGATATTCTGACAAATGATATGTTTGTTTTCTGCATGTCCATGTAATTGTCAGTTTTATTAAATGCCTCTTTAATTAAATGTTTTTATTCTGTCTATGCTTTAATAAACTCCTGTGCATCATGATTTAAATTCCTGAAGCTCTTATGTTAAATGTGTCAAGTATTGTCCTCCAAATATTTAAAAACCTTGTTAAATTATCCGTGTTTTGAATACACATGAAAATTCATTCTCTTATTGAAGCCATGTTTTTAAATTGTACATGAAAATCATTTATTGAAGAAGCCATTTTTAAATGCTCATAAAAAGCATTTCATGAAGAAGTTATGTTTTTGCAAGATAATTGTGCATAAGCACCAAGTAATGATATTGGGATTCCTTCGGAACTCAATTGACATGAAGAATGCCCGGTAGCAGGATCTGATCCTCTAGGCATGAGATATCTCCACGAGAAGTAAAATTGGAATCTGGTTCGAAACAAATTTCCACCTAATCTAAGTGAAAAGATGAAAATGTTTTCACAAATGGTAGCAAGTTTTTAAACCTCCATTTATCTGAATTGGGTTTTTACATAACCCCATGTCTTAAAGAAGAAGAAGTTTGTATCCTCCTATTTTCATGAAAAAGATTTCATGCATTCTATTTACAAGTAAATGTTTCAAACATTCATGGCCACTAAATGGTCACCCTGTATGTATTACAAGTTTCAACTACATACTTAATACCTCACTCGAATACTTTTAAATGCTTCGTGTTACAAGTTCCATGAAGTTCCTTATACTTGCATACGTGAAATATCTGCTTTTACTCGAATGCTTTAAATGCTTCGTGTTATGTGGTTTGAAGATTTCTATACTCTGTATTTAAAGTTATGTACAATTGGTAGTGTATGTTATATGAAGTCTCTGTCTTAAACCAACCCAGTACCAATTGAAAACCCATGACAAAGTACTGGAATTACTCACTGGGCTTTTTAAAGCTCACCCCATTCCCTAACATTTTTTAGGTGATGACGATGGATGGGAGTCTTGCCCAATTTGGGGATAAGAGATTGGCAGCTCCATTTTGATTAGGAATTTTGGAAGTACTAGGACCCGTAGTTGGTCAAATTTTGATGTAGTAAATTTTGGACAAATATGTACTTAAGCCCAAGAGGCAACGGATATGTAATATGTATAACTTTACATTTTTAGTATGCTTTGAATGTATATTATTTGTTTACCGCTCCGAAGAAGAAGAAGCAACAGTACCGAGCGGGCGTGCGAAAAGAAAAGTTTTTCACACTTCTGTCATTTGTTAGTCCTGGCCCTATCGCAAAGCCGTTCAGCGCCGTTGCTCACCTGAAGCCTTGCTCGACGGCCCATGGGCCAAAGGGTGGCGGTTGCGATCCTGGTTCCGCAAAGGCCAGATTCCGGATCGTGAAAATTTTGGTCCATATTTAGGATTCAGTCATGTATAGAATTTGATTTAAAACAAATTCATGTTCTGTAAAGGAAGTTGTTTGGTCCATAGATAGTGGACCAGGCGATAGAAAAGTTCCAACTGAACAAGTAGTGCTTACTGGTAACTCAAGGTAGCCAGAAGAGTTATGCCAATGTCCGAAAAAGAGAGTTGGAATTTGCAGTGGGCGATCATGTGCCTTTGAAAGTGTCGCTTATGAAAGGTGTGATGAGATTTGGAAAGAAAGGAAAGCTAGGGCCTCGTTATATCGGGTCGTTTGAAGTCATAGGACGAGGTGGACCAGTGGCATACTGACTTGCCCTACCATCAGAGTTGGCGCATGTTCACAATGTCTTCCATGTCTTTATGCTGAAGAACTACTTGCACAATCTAAACCAAGTGGTAGAGCACGAGCTCCTGGATGTCCAAGAGGATTTGACTGATGTTGAACAACCGGTATAGATCTTGGACCGCTCTGGGAACAGGTTTTGCAGAACAAGACTATTCTGTTAGTGAAAATACTGTGGAGAAATCACCAAATTGAGGAAGCCACTTGAGAGCGAGAGGATGAGATTCATGCTAAGTATCCGCAACTTTTTGCATTACGAGGTAGCCAAGTTTAGGGACCAAACTTTCCTAAGAAGGGGAGGATGTAATATCTCGACCCAATTAGGCAAAATAATTTACATTAGTGCCGTTTTTATGAACTTAATTATATATTAATTAATTAAAAATCTTAAATTAAAATTGGTAACTCGTAAATATTAAAAATTAGTACACAAAGAGAAATTAGGCGAATTAGTGTGATACGCGAATAAAAAAAATTTAATCAAGAATTTTTTGATAAATGTAATATTTTTTTGGTATAAATAAAACATGATATAACATGTGAAAATAAAAATTAATGACATGAAAAGGGAGCACACAAAAATAAAAAATAAGGCGAGAATACCAAGATATTTTTAAAGCAATTGAAACACAACTTCAAGAATTTAACAAACAATACCCAAAATGCCAAACAAGGTATAAGAAGAAAAATGGGGAGAAAATAAGGCCAAAATGTTGGCCGAAGGGTTTGAACTCTACACCAAAAAGGAGGAAAGATTTAAAGCCCAAAAAGATTACTAGCTAGGCTACAAACACTTTTGTCCTATATATCTGACCATATATATATATATATAAACCCTATTAAACCCTAGATCTACATGCTCAAAATTGAGGTGCCAGCACCCCATTGGGCCACACTCTCATCCACTTACATCTCATGTAACACTTCAGCAGATCTATATATATATATATATATATGTATATTATATATATGAGACATGTGTATATATATGTACAATGTGTGTACTATGTATGTTGTACGTGCAAAGACAGACTTAGTGTGTATGTGTGTGATCAGTATGTGTGTTGTGTGCGTATAGAGAGAGAGAGAGAGAGAGAGAGAGAGGGAGAGAGAAGAAGAAGAAGAAGAAGAAGAAGAAGAAGAAGAAACAAGAGGAGGAAGGAGAGGCTGCATTTATATAAGCTTGAGAGCTGATCTTGGGAGTTAGCAGCTTGAACCCTATAAGAAAGAGAGCACCAATTTTGAAGGTAAAAAGCTCTCAATTCAAATTTTCTCTCTTAGGAAAAAAAAGAATGATATAACACTATTTTGTGTGATTTGATGAATCTAGAATGCATGCATATGATTGTAATGTGTGAAACCAACAAATAGGAGTAAATGGGGATAGTTTATGTAACACCTTGGCCCGATTAAATAATAATTAACTCACTAATTTTTAATTAGTGACCCTTAATAAAACAATTAAGAAAATTTAATTGGGAAACAAACGATAATTTCAAAATGTCAAAACCCTAATTAATGAGGTCGACTCCTAGAAAAATAATCTAAGGCTACGACTTATAAAGTCAATACAATGAATAAGTGAATATTAAATTCAAATTCACAAAGGGAAAAGTAATGAAAAAAATTGAAATGGTATTTACCAAACAAGGCCTAATGGAAAAATAACAAAAAGGAAACGAAAAGTGCAACCAATGGGTTTTGAACCCTTGACCTAAATAAGCAAGCACTTAAGCACACAAAAAGATACCACTTGGGCGACCTATTTTTTGTGCTAAATATTACAACATATATGTATATATATATATATATATATATACACATAAAATAAAGCCCTCACCTCCCAAACTAACCAATCACATTCCATGCAGCATATTTAATATAAAAATATAAGAGTGTGTATATATATATATATATATATATATATGATGTGTGATGTGAGAGTATATTTAAAATTGTGTGAGCGTCGGTTAGAGTGAGAGTGAGTTAGAGAGAGGAAGTGAGAAGGAAGAAGAAGAAGAAGAAGAAGAAGAAGAGGAAAACGGCTGCATGCATGGCTGTCCTGACTTAAAGGAGATCAACAACCAAACCAAGCAAGAAGAAGGAGAGGGATCCATTGTTGGGTAAAAATACAAAACCCACAATTTTTCAATCTCTAAAATCTGCTATATGCAAGCTGTTTTAAGTTTTTTTTTTTTGTTTTTTGTATGCATGTATGATATTTAGGATTTGTAATCTTGAATAAGGAGCAGAATTGGACCCTAAACAGCCCAAAAACCCTAAGTCGTACACAGACTGCCATTGACGAACCTCTCATGTAGCAGACTTGAAGCGACCAAAAAGAAACTTAGTTTCTTCACTTGGGACCCAAAATAGACCTTATGAGGGTTTCAAAAACCCTATCTCGCGACCTAGAAGCCTAAGAGAAGGCCTTTCAACCATAGCATGCAGGTTTCGATTTTAAGATGAAACCTTCAAAACTTGATGTAAGACCTAGTTCTGAGACTGGCGACTTGAACCCCATGATAGAGGGACCACAATAGAAGAAATGTAATAACCCGACCCAAAATATCAAACTTAATGACATGTTTTATGAGGATTCAACAATAGTCTAGAAATTATTACGAGAAAGAATCGAAGGTCGGGAAATATAAAAATAAATATATTACAATATATGATGACATAATTGTAAGTGTATATGAAGACATGCTAAATACACACATTAAGTGTGTATTGTGTGTGTATAACCAAAAATGTGTAGATAAATATATATATGTATATATATGCACATGAACTAATACAATTATATATTAAATATATATATATATATATACATACGGCTGCCATATACATATTAATATGTATGTATATCAAAGTAATCTAAAAAGAAATAAGAAATTAAAAAGAAATGGAATTATAAGGAATGAACTGGGAGAGATTAGATAGCCGTAGAAGCATTTAGAAACTTGGAGAGAGAGAGAGAGAGAGAGAGAGAGAGAGAGAGAGAGAGAGAGTGTGTGTGTGTGTGTGTGGGCTGCATGTAGCCATGCAGCTGTTCTCCATATCTATAAAAAAAGGATGAAAATAATGAAGAAAGAGGAGCAGCCAACAGGTGGGAACCAACGCCACTGACCTTAGGGTCAGTTAAGAAGGGAAATTTAAGGGGAGAAATAGAGAAGGAAAGTGAGAGAAAGAGGGAGGAGCCAAGGCATAGAAGGAACGGAAGCAAGAAGAGAAATAGGATTCAGAAAAGGAGGAACAAATTCTGTAGAAAAATAGTAAGTTGATTTTGAACTTTAAATTGTCAAGCAAGCATGTTGATTTCATTGAATTAGACAGCTTTATAGAGTTTATAGTCAGGATTAAAAGGCAAGATGGATGAACAAAATTCATGCAAAAAATGAATTTGAAAATGTTAGAGCAGGTCTGAATTAATGTAAACCAAACCTTAATTTGTGTATTGAGACCTCAGCAAAACCTTATTAGTGTTTCAAAAACCCCAACCCGAGACCTAAAAGCCTAGGTAAGAACCCTCAAAATACCACATGCAGGTTACGGTTCTGTGAAGGACTTTCACAAAACGAACACAAAAACCAATTTTGTGGTAGGGGAATGAATTTACACGAACTTAGGATCAAAATGGACCAAATTAGATGCAAGTTGGTGTTAAAATGGGGGGATACAATAGAGTTGCAGGTTCGGCTATCAAGCTTTAGACCGAACGTTTGAGTTAGATTTAAGGCTTCAAATGAATGCCAAAAGATTGGCCAAACCCCCAGGAACTCATATCACCCAAGAATAGAGGAAATCAGTGATTGAAAATGCAGGAAATTGAAAAAAAATGAAACCCGAAAAATTAGGGCTATAATGAGGGTGAGTTGGGGAAGACGATGAATAGTATTGGGTCGAATTGGGTTTGGGCCGGATCTGGGTTCGGGTCGGGACCCGACCCGTCGTACAAATGGTTTAAGTAGGATGACGTCGTGTGAGTGTTGTGTTATAATTTTAAAATTAAAGTTAGAGCGATTGGTTATAAGGATAAGAAATAAAAATCAGAACTAAGGTTAAATCAAACCGCGAATAAGATAAGGGGCTGGCTATCTTATTTCAGGTTTGCAAAAATAAACTGAATCGGCTAGTTCAGTGAGTATTGGACCAGGTTTAGGGTATGAAGCCTAGAACCCACTGGTTTAGACCGAAACGTTAGGGAATTATAATTTTACCTTAGAAGTTGTGAAAAATCACACTAAGGCCCAAAAATAATTAATTTAATATTAATTTAATAATATTTATATAGGAAAAATTTCTAAAATACCCCTAAGTCAAAAATAGGTCAAACGAAATCCAAATAAAATAAATAGATAGTGTATTTTGACTATTTTGGGCATTTTGAACCCAATGGTGGGCTCCATTTCTCGAGATGAGATTCCAAAAAATTAAGACGCGTTAAAGTATAAATTACCAAATTGCCCCTAATATGCCCGAAGTCAAATAAAAATCCGAAGAGGCCTAAATTGACTTTTTCAACGTTCTGGACTTAATGGTGGAGTCCATATGAAATGAAGTATGAAAAAATGTGACACGTAAATATGTAAAGTAGTAGAATCAAACCTTATGATTTAATGAAGCTACTAGGAGAGTAATAAATTAAATTGTAATTTCTAACACGTTAAATTGTGATATAGGTTAAGACTCAAGAATCATTATGGATAAAACTCAAGAAGCTTTTATGAAGGAACTGATTTGGGAGAGCAAAACAATAAAAAGAAAGATTAGAATCACCAAGAAATGTCAGATCGTCTCGGTTAGGCCCTTTATATACAAAGCCCGTATCGTCCCAATGGGGCAACTTATGAAGGAAGTAGCGGTAAGGAAACTTGCTGAAGCAAAATTGAGGGAAGAAGAAGAGGAACGAGAAAACACCGAAACACTAAGTGAAATGCTTCGAAGGTAATGTTTGTTGTAAATAAAGCCATAAAGTAAATAGATATGTAATACAATTATAAATCACTATGAGCTAGGAATATTTAAAAAAAAAATAAAACCTATCATCGAACTAGGCTGACATAGTTTAAGAATAGACTAAGATTACGAGTTGATTTAAATGCATGTGAGATTTATGAAATTTTCATAAATTATTTTTGAAGTACATCAATAACCCTATATTTGAAATGGAGATTTAACTCCATGGATTTGAAAAAGTTTTAAGTTCAAAATATGTGAAGTGTTTGAATAGCAAATTCAGTATTCACATGATTCCTGTTTCAAATTACCGTCGTTCTTACAAATCCTATTGTGACATGCTCAGTGAATGATTTCTACTACAACTTCTTTTAAAAATATATTTCAGCATGCCTAAGTTTTAAATGCCGAACGTTGTTAAATATTTTGAATTTGCATATTCCAAGTATTTGAAGATTCTATTATGAAGTCACGAACATTATGTTTTGAATGCTCATAAAAGCATCTATATGAAAAAGTCATGTGTTAAATGTTTTTAAATGCAAGATAAATTGTGCATAAGCATCACGGATTTCATTGGGTTTCTTCAGAACTCAACCACGATACGAATAAATGCTAGGTAGCAGGATCTAATCCCCCAATCATATGAGATATCTCCACGTAAAGTAAAACATGAATCTAGTTCGAAACGGATTCCACTAATGAAAGATATAAGGTGTGTGTTGAAAATGGAAGTAGGTTTACCCTCATTTTTACCATGCATATTTACATGCTTTGAAGTTCATATGCTCTATGTGAAAAAGTACATGTTTAGCTTGAATACTTTAAATGTTTCAAAACCATTTGTTTTAAAGAATGCATATACTCTGTGTTCAAAGTATACGAGTAATCGGTAGTGAGTATTTTATAAAATCTCATGTGCTAAACCACTGCCAATTGAAACCCCATGACGAATACTGGATTTACTCACAAGCTTAGATTAGCTTACCCGAATTTTTATCCGACCCCCCCTTTTAAGTAATAGAAGTGATCCTAACCTTATTTTGTGATGAAGATGGTCAAAGCCTTGCCCATTTTGAGCAAGGGCATAGGAAGTTCCTTACAGGGTAGCATGGAGATAGTAAGACCATATGTTGGTCACTTTTGTGTTGGCAGTTTATGTGATGGGTTGTGAATTGTAGTTATCACTCATGTTATAGTAAATGTTAGGGTGTTATGTAATTAAGTCCTGAGGGACAAATAGATATGTATTATGTATAAAATTTTAGAATTTTTATTATGCTCTGAATGTATAATTAGGTGTTCCACTATAAAGAGTGGTAGTACTGGGCAGATGTGCGAAAGATTTAAATAAGAAAAGAAAGGAAAAAGTTTTTCACGCTTTTGCAAACATTGACCGCACCGGTGTCCGATACTGTTGCTTATGTAAGCCTTGCCCTAAAGCGTCGACCGAAGGGTGGCAGTCGCAATACGAGATCCTCACAGGGTGGGTTTAGGGTCATGATAGAGTGGTATCAGAGGACTAAGTTGACTGAAACAAACTTAATGATACTAGAAGAATTAGAAACAGAACTATCAACGCATTTCTTGAAGTAGTCATGTTTTCTTAATGCTCATGAAAAGCAATTATTTGAAGAAACCGTGTTTTCGATTGTAACACCCCAACCCGGTTAATAAAAATTAAGTCACTAATTAAATATTAGGGACTGAAGAAAATTAGATTGAGGCGACGAAGGCTAAAATAAAATAAATATAGGATGAATAAGAACGGCACGTGAGGGAAATTAAAACAACGAGGCTTTGACTAACGAAATTAACATGTGAAAAATATAAAGAGAATTATAAGTCTTTGATTTATTAAATTGACACGAATAAGAACACAAGTGTAACACATTGTCCCGATTAAATAATAGGTCGCTAATTGTTAATTAGTAATGATGCTGCACTTTTCGACTCGTAATAAGTGTGGGCTTCGTGACCTGTAGAACACTCAGAAAGATGATCAGAGGACCATCGGATTGGCTCCGGCAGTAGTCGCTCCGATGTTTAAGTAAGTAAATAGAATTGAAAGACTGTATTGAAAGTCAAAGAATGAGCATAAAAATAAAGCGTACCTTTGGGGTTTAATTTATAGATCGTGGCCTTCCTAAGTTAATTAGGATTCGGTGCCATGAATTTAGGAATTTGATCATCGGAGATTGTAGTTACCTTATGGAGTATTGTGTCATAGATAGAGATCATAATGATAGATAGTAGCTTCCTTGTTGAAGACTGTTTCCTTATTCCCTGCTTGGCAGTTGTTAAGGAAACCATAAGGTTGAAACCATATGAAATACTGAGTGAATATTGCCCAGAGCATAAGGTCTGGAGGATATGTGCATGAGAATGCCCTAGAGGCTCCGCTTGCACTGTATGACCGAGTTTATCGGCTCTGTAGGATATATATACATGAGAATGCCCCAAAGGCTGTGGCTGCTCTGTATGATCGAGCTTATCAGCTCTGTATGATCGAGATTATCAGCTCTGTATGATCGAGATTATCAGCTCTGTAAGCACACGTGTCTCAAGGTGATTGGTGTGTCTGTTTGTGGTATATCAGTTACTCCCCCCCGGAGCCCTAGTTAGAAGCTAGGGCTTAACTAGGGTTATGGGCTTTGTGAAGAGTCATACGTTTCGTCTCTCCATTTCTCGAGACGTTGGTTTAATGGGTCATTTATTGTGCAGCCGATACTTGAGAAGCCATCATTAGTTTCAACCGTTGTGTCGACTCGTCTTGGGAGGCCCATATTTCGAATGTGTATATAAAGAGAAGGAAAGGTCTTTTATACCTTTCTTCTGTACTTGCTTCTACAGTACCAGAGGCTGCCACCGCCATTTGACATATTTTGAAGTTTGAAGGATATCCGGTATTCATAGTCCTTTCTTGATTTCAGGCTTGATTTTAGTCTCCTTCTTCATTCCTTCTCATTTGCTTCATTACTTTCCTTTGTTCGCCATGTCTGGCCTTGAGTCACCTTCTGGTTCGGGCAGTCTTTCTAAGACCATTCCTCAACTACAATTAGTGAATCTTCCTTCTGTAAATAATAATGAGAATAGACTGGTAGAGTCCCCTTCTAGTTCGGTTAGGATTGTTGATGCATTCGATGAGCCCCCGAATAGGGCTGGTGAGACCTTTGGTCGATCCAGTCATAGAGAGGAGGGTGAGAGTGCAATCACCAAAAAAATGTTGACGGAGTTGTGGGAGAAATTCAATCTTCCCTCAAATGTCACTTTCAGGGTCCCAGACTCTCGGGATCGCCCAAGCGATGTTAGAGAGGGGGAAATCTGCGCCTACTTGGCCTGGTTTGAAATGGGATTGACACTCCCCCTTCCTGATATTATAAAACAATTCTTCTGTTGGTTCGACCTTTGCCCTGCGGACCTGAACCTTAACAGTTGGAGACATCTGTTGAGCTTCATTGTGTTGGGGCATATGAATAATGTCAAGGTGTCCCTTGACCTGATCCGTCTATGGGAACGACTAATCTCTAAGTGCTCTATTCACAAACTCATCTTTTTCCTCACCGGAAAACTATGGCCCCAAATCTCCGACTGCGACAGAATACTCAGATTCCGCAAAGCTCTCAACGGCGGCCGCCTGCTCCACGAGCAAGGAGGCCAACGGATGATCCTATGCGACAAGAGATCGAATTGATCAAATGACACAATGAATTGGTGCAGGAACAATTGCTTGCCATCACTAGAACATTGGAAACGCTCACACAGAACCAAGGGACGAGTCTTCCTAACCCGCCGGTCAACATTGCTGTGGGAACACAACCCCCTATTACCACGAAGAATGAAGAGCCCCATGAGCAGGCTCCGAATAATCAGCCTGGGCACCCCTAGGGTGTTGCCCGCATTGGAAGAGATCCACAGCCGTCAGCAGCTCCAGGCTGGGGAACGTCAGCCTTCGTCCCTGACGTCCATTACAGGAACACTACTCGAGCCCCAACTCCAAGGGCTTCAGGAGCGCATCAGGCGCCACAGGGGCCTCATCCCCATGCAGCACCAATCCCTCCAGCTCGGAACCCTCTTCCGTCCGAGGGACGTACTAAGCCCGACTACCCTAAGTCGAGGCTGTGAGGCAAGGTTCACAAGATGTCAGACTCAGAGACCCACGGAGGGTGGAAGAAATTGTCGAATCTATGGACCGAACAATTGCTTTGAGAGGTGCCCAAAACCCTCCAGAGCAAGACAAGTTAGCCAGGCTGCTCGGAAGACTTGCCATTCCATTCACTCACGCCATCATGTCAGAAGAAAGGCCCAGAAAGTTCATGGTGCCCAAGTTCACCTTGTACGATGGGTCTGGAGATCCAGGAGATCACCTCTCGTACTACCAGCATACGATGACCCTCCACGGAGCCTCTGATGCTTTTATGTGCCGGACTTTCATTATCTGATTAAAGGGAACTACTCGGAAATGGTTCCACAACCTCCCTCCGAACTCAATTACCAGCTTCTATAAGCTCGATAGACAATTCTTGGATAGGTTTATGACCAGCAAAAGGCTCAGAAGGGGACCAGAATTCTTGTTAAATGTCAAGCAGACTAAGGAGGAATCCCTCAAAGCCTACATTGTGCGCTTCATTGCCGAACTCACAGAGATCACTAACTGCAACCTAAAATTCCTTGTAGCTGCCTTAACTGTTGGGCTTGCCCACGGTGGCTTCAGAGACTCCTTGACAAAGAGCCCTCCAGCCAACATGGCGGCATTAATGGATTGGGCTAGGAAGTATATCAACTTGGAAGAAGCCAACTGCACATCCCAGAAGGGCAAAGATCAAACCCAGAGGGATAATCCAAAGAGGGAGGACCACAAGAAGGAGGACCACAGAAGAGACTCCAGCAAGAAGAGGGCCAAGAGTCCAGAGAAGAGAACAACACCCAGAGCTGTGTACAATTCCGGACCAAGGGAGTTTACTAACTTTACTCCTTTAAACACTACACCTAACCAGGTACTCTGGCAGATTCGTGATCGGGAAAACCTGAGGCGGCCGGAACCAACTAAAGGAGATCCCAGCCTTCGGGACCAAAGTAAGTATTGTAATTTCCATAAAGATCATGGACATACGACTAAGACATGCAGGACCCTCCGATATGAGATAGAGCAGCTCATAAAGAAGGGGCGTCTTCGGGAGTTCATCAAGCAAGACGGAAGGCAGAACCTCTAAGAAGACAAGCCTCAACAACGGCCAGACCAGAGGACCGAGCAGAGGCAAGAGCATAGGGAAGGACGAAACGAGCCTCAGAGGCAGAACTGACCATGTCATCTACGTCCTTCATTCTGACTCCCCTATTACAGGAATGTCCAACAGGGCAAGAAAGAGATATGCTTGGGAGGCCAGAGCTGCCCCGAACGTATTGCAGATCTCCAATGTGGAAAAAAAGCTCAAGCCAGCACCAGAGATCCAATTCACTGAACAGGATCTAGCAGGGGTACATTGCCCTCATAGTGATGCCCTTGTTATCACTCTCAAAATTGCCAACTTTGAGATCAGGAGAGTCTTGGTCGATACCGGCAGCTCCGTCAACATACTGTTCCAGGAGCCACTTAAACAAATGGGAATGGACCACGACAACATCAAGCCCACCACTGCCGTAATGGCAGCTTTTGATGGCAATCTCAGTACCCCATTGGGGAGAATCGACCTTCCTACTACTGTAGGAGAGGGAGAAGGGCAGAAGACCACCATCTCAGAGTATATGGTGTTAAATATGAAATCTCCCTACAACGTCATAATCGGGAGACCTTGGTTGCACCAGATAGGGGACGGTCACCTCGACCCTCCATCAGTGTCTGAAGTATGTCCACAACCAGAACGTTCACTCTGTCAGAGGATGTCAGCCAACCTCCCGGGAGTGCCATGCTATTGCACTCAAGGAGAAGGCCACCAAATAGCAATTACAGTACACTCGGGACTGTGTAGATCCAGTTCTCGCCCACACTCCCGAGACGGAAGGTTGCCTATCCAACATTGAAGAACCCCTGAGCCCAAGGGGATGAGACAAGCCGAGCCAAACCTATTGGCGAGCCCATAAA
Organism: Nyssa sinensis; assembly: GCA_008638375.1. Taxonomy (NCBI): domain Eukaryota; kingdom Viridiplantae; phylum Streptophyta; class Magnoliopsida; order Cornales; family Nyssaceae; genus Nyssa; species Nyssa sinensis. The sequence continues at coordinate 62,204 of VIRR01000507.1, read as the reverse complement.
AGTGTCGGTCAGTTCAGAATCAGAGGGGCGTTATTTGTACATCGGCCTAGATCTGACGCACACCGAGCAAGAGAACATAGTCAAGTTTCTGAAAGATAACCTTTCTATATTTGCTTAGGAGACCAGAGACATAGAGGGTATAGACCCTAGCCTCATAACTCACAAATTGATGGTAGATCTAGATCATCCACCAGTCAGGCAGAAGAGAAGACCGATCGCTCCTAAACAACATAGGATTTTAAATGAAGAAGTCCAGAGGCTGCTTGAAGCCAGGATGATACGAGAAGTGTTCTATCCCGAGTGGCTAGCTAATACCGTCCTGGTCAAGAAGAAAAATAGCAAGTGGAGAGTCTGCGTTGATTATACGGACCTCAATAAGGCGTGCCCCAAAGACAGCTTTCCAATGCTAAGGATAGATCAATTGGTTGACGCCACTGCGAGGGCACGAGCTCATGAGCTTCATGGATGCCTATTCTGGGTATAATCAAATTCAAATGTACCCTCCAGACCAAGAGAAGACAACCTTCATAACCGAACGAGGTCTCTACTGTTACAGAGTAATGCCTTTCAGTTTGAAGAATGCTGGAGCCACTTATCAGCGGTTGGTGAACAAGATGTTCAGTCCACTACTCGGCAATACCATGGAGGTATACATCGATGACATGCTGGTCAAAAGTCTGCAGAAAGGTAGTCACCTCCAGCACTTAGCCCAGACCTTTGATATCCTCAGACAGCACAAGATGAAGCTCAACCCCTCGAAATGTACCTTCGGGGTTACGAAGGGAAAATTCTTGGGATACATTGCCTCTCAGAGGGGTATCGAAGCAGACCCCACTCAGATCCAAGCTCTGATTGGACTGAAGTCACCAAAAACCAGAAAGGACATTCAGGCACTGAACGGCAGAATCGCGACACTGAGCAGATTTATCTCCAAATCCACTAATCGCTGCCTACCTTTCTTCAAAGCTCTGAAGGGTAACAAAGCTTTGCAGTGGATGGAAGAATGCGAGACAGATTGTCAAGAACTAAAAGAGTATCTAGCCTTTCCAAGAACTTCTGTCAAAACCGGTACAGGGAGAAAAGCTACTTTTTTACCTTGCAGTTTCTGAAAACGCGGTCAGCTCCGCATTAGTCAGACAGGACAGAGGAGTACAGAGGCCCATATTCTACGTCAGTAGGGCACTACTTGACACAGAAAAGAGATATCCAGAAGTAGAAAAGCTAGCCTATGCCTTGGTCATATCAGCTCGAAAGCTCCGACCTTATTTCCAAGCCCATCCAATTGAAATCCCAACTGCCTATCCTCTGAAGTCAATATTGAGGGAACCTGAGGTATCGGCAAGATTAGTGAAATGGTCTGTGGAGCTAGGGGAATTCGACATATCATATGTACCCCGAAACTCCATCAAAGGGCAGGCCTTGGCTGATTTTGTTGCCGAGTTCACCCCGGCACTTCATGACAAGGCACAATTCATCGAAACTTTGGAAACTTGGCTGCTCTACATCGATGGATCGTCAACCGATCAAGGCTCGGGAGTAGGCTTGGTACTACAGTCCCTTGATAGGCTCACGTTAGAAAAAGCAGTCAGCCTGAGATTCAAAGCTTGCAACAATGAAGCAGAATATGAAGCCCTAATCTTAGGCATCAAGTTGGCCTTGGAATATGAGGTTCAGAACCTCAAAATCTTCTCAGACTCCCAACTGGTGGTAAGCCAAGTCTTGGGAGAATTCTCCATAAAAGATGATAGGATGGTTCGGTACTCTGAACTGATGAACCACTTGAAGCATTCCTTCCAGACATTCATTATCCAGAAAATTGAAAGAAGCCAGAACTGCAGAGCAGATGCTTTGGCTAACATGGCGTCCCGCCTAAAGTCTGAAGCAAACTCCACAGTAAAAATCTCCTATCAGCCAAGGCCTAGCATAGAGGAAGCCCAAGTTGCTCAAATTGCAGAACAGCCCCAGAACTGGATGACTCCAATCCTCCAGTACCTACAATCCGGGCTCCTCTCAGAAAACAAAAACAAAGCCAGGAGAATCCGAATCAGAGCGGCTCGGTACCTAATCCTGAACAACAAGGTTTACAGAAGGTCTTACTCTCAACCTCTGTTAAAATGCTTAGCTTTAGGAGAGTCACAATATGTCTTGGCTGAAATACACGAGGGAATTTGCGAGAATCATAATGGGGGCAGAACTATAGCTCACCGAGCTCTATCTCAGGGCTATTATTGGCCTAGCATGTTAAAGTAGGCTAAGGAGTATGTTCAGAAGTGCGACAAATGCCAAAGATTTGTCCGATATCAACATCAGCCTCATCACGAGCTCATCTCGATTCCTAGTCCTTGGTCCTTTGCTCAGTAGAAGATAGACATCGTGGGTCCGTTACCAAGGGCCCCTACCAAATAAGAAGTATCTCTTGGTAGCCATTGACTACTTCTCTAAGTGGGTCGAAGCTGAACCTCTAACACATATCACAGAAAAGGAAGTTGAGAACTTCACCTGGAAGAACATTGTTTGCAGGTTCGGTATACCACGTGTGATTATCTCTGACAATGGGACGCAGTTCACTGGTAAAGGCTTCAAAAAATTCTGTGAGAATCTCAACATTAGGCAACACTTTGCCTCTCCAGGCCATCCACAAGCAAATGGGCAAGCAGAGGAACTCCCTGGAGTTCTTTGGGCCTATAGAACAACCAGAAGAACTCCCACCTCTGAAACTCCCTTCTCACTGGCTTATGGTACAGAAGCAGTAATTCTAGTTGAGATCGGTATGCCAACCCTGAGAACTGAAACCTTTGAGCAAGAATCCAATGATCAGCAGCTGATGGAAAATTTAGATTTGCTTGAAGAAAGAAGGGACCAAGCCAGTATCAAGATGGAAGCCTACCAGTAGAGAATGGTCGACAAATCCAAGGTAGGACTCAAGACGGTCAGCTTTCAAGTCGGGGACTTTGTCTTAAGAAGAGTCTTTCAAAACACCAAGGATACCACTATGGGAAAGTTGTCACCAAACTGGGAAGGTCCTTACAAAGTAACGAAGGTCGTTAGGCCTACCACCTACTGGCTAGAAGATATGACTGGGAAGCCTATTCCAAGGCCGTGGAACGTGGAAGATTTACGGAAATATTATCAATAGAGATGTTTCTTTCTTTTACTTCCATAGAATGTTCATCTTTTAATGCACAGGCCTCGAGAGCCTGGTCCATAATGTACAAGTCTTCGTACTTGGTCCATCTATAATGCACAGGCCTCCAAAGCCTGGTCCATAATGTACAAGTCTTCGTACTTAGTCCATCTATAATGCACAGGCCTCCAGAGCCTGGTCCATAATGTACAAGTCTTTGTACTTGGTCCATCTATAATGCACAGGCCTCTAGAGCTTGGTCCATAATGTACAAGTCTTCGTACTTGGTCCATCTATAATGCACAGGCCTCTAGAGCCTGGTCCATAATGTACAAGTCTTTGTAATTGGTCCATTTATAATGCACAGGCCTCCAAAGCCTGGTCCATAATGTACAAGTCGTTGTACTTGGTCCATCTATAATGCACAGGCCTCCAGAGCCTGGTCCATAATGTACAAATCTTCGTACTTGGTCCATTTATAATGCACAAGTCTTTGTACTTGGTCCATCTATAATGCACAGGCCTCTAGAGCCTAGTTCATAATATACAAGTCTTCGTACTTGGTCCATCTATAATGCATAAGTCCTAGTACTTGGTCCATTTATAATGCACAGGCCTCCAGAGCCTGGTCCATAATGTACAAGTCTTCGTACTTGGTCTATCTATAATGCACAAGTCCTAGTAGTTGGTCCATCTATAATGCACAGGCCTCTAAAGCCTGGTCCATAATGTACAAGTCTTCGTACTTGGTCCATCTATAATGCACAAGTCCTAGTACTTGGTCCGTCTATAATACACAGGCCTCTAGAGCCTGGTCCATAATGTACAAGTTTTCGTACTTGGTCCATCTACAATGCACAATTCTTAGTACTTAGTCCATCTATAATGTACAAGTCTTAAGAACTTGGTCCATCTTTTATGCACAGGCCTCTAGAGCCTGGTCCATCTATAATGCACAGGCCTTCTGAGCCTGGTCTATCTTTTAACACATAGATCCTATGATCTAGTCCATACAAAGACAAAAGTTTCGAACATTTTCAAACTACAGTTTTCGGAATACCTCAGAGCTGATACTTAGATTATTTGGCCTATCTACCAGCAAGCAACAAGTACTACAGAACCGAGCAAGTTCGAAGTACTTTGATTTAAGACTTCTACAAAGTTTCTTTGATCTATTTTCAGAACAGTTAGATATCAGAAGTGCACGAAAAGGAGTTTTAACTCCAGAAGGGCACATTCAAATACAATGAACATCAGATCTGAGAAGAAGGAACTCAATTTCATTGATGATTCAGAAAATTTACATCAGTACAAGAAGACTGGAAACAGAACAAGAACACAAAAAGCTACAACAAAGGCAAACACTATAAGACATCATGGCTTTCTTCTTCGAATGAGAAAGGGATCCAGGATCCAAGCTTCCATTACCGCCGCCGCCGGCTCCATTTGAAAGGAAGGAATCCTGAACCCCAATCTGCATCAAGAAGCACCTAGGCCATTTCATCATCACTGTCATTGATCTCAAGACCAACGGATGATGAGGGCTCTGGGTCTTAGAGGACCTCCATTCATCTTCCCTCAAACCAGTTGTCACACCCCAGCCGATTTGAGCAAGGGTCTCTGCCAAGACACAAAGGGAAGGAGGCACCTCACCTTCGTCTTCATCACCAATGCTTCAAGCCTCGGTTGAATCAAGGAGGGTCCACCTCCCATCGGAGAAATCTCGACCGGATGCTAAGATGGACAAGAAGATCTTAGCCTCCTCTAATCCTTCCTTGGAGACTGAATCAAAGGGAAGGTTAACTCTCGGCCACAGTTTAATCATTCCCAACTCGGACTGAAAATCGTCAATCATCTCTAGGCAAACGGTAAGCCTCTCAAAGGCATTCAAATTATCTTCGACAGGGGAACAGTATGGGAACATAAGTAAAAGATATAAGGGGGCAACCTTATGCTCCTCCTTCATATATATAGTCACCCAGACGAACCGTCGCAACGATTAAATAAAGGGTTGGTCTCGAAAACCCAAAAGACAGCTGTATAAATGAATGACGTATAGAATCTTCCTTTCGGATACTTAGGCGACAAGATACAAGGCTTCCCCAAGCATACCGAACTGGTTAGGTAAACAGAGTTCGATCCACCTTTATACAAAGGCCTTCGGTCTAACGTACAGACCTCACAGTCTTTGCCCTTCCGTTGATCCTTGACAGACTACGCGTGTGACAAAAAGCCTTCAGTTCGGATATATATATCAGTCCAGGTCTGAATGATTTAGGAGGCAGAAGTCTCCATCATCAGAGCAACAGACACAAGACTTGGGATAAGAACAAGCTGCCTCAGAACTCTTCAGAAATTTACTCTCAATATATATGTGGCACAAGATCAGCATTAGATCCCTACATGTCAGATTGAAATTACCTTCCTCTCTTATCAAAAGAAGAAGAAGAAGAAGAAGCAATCAAAGCTAGTCTATCGCAACTACAGTTTGGAAGATAACTGCCAATTCTTGGAAGCTGATCTAGAGGGATCCAGAGCAGCCTTACTTGCAGCAATTTCTCACATCAACAACAAATCCAATGGAACTACTACATGGATCAACCAAACACAAGAAGAATGGAACGAAGACATTTGAGGAAAGGAAAACTGTTTCATTGAAGAAGTCTGTTACACTGAAGTTCAAAAAAAAAAACAAAAACAACAAAAAACCTAAACTAAAGCATATTTTCTAAAGCCTGGTCAGCAGAAGCAGGCTCAATGATTGGGGAAGGGTCGGCAGGAGCAGCATCAATCGTCTCACTTGGGATGACAACTTTAGTGGAGTTGGTAGGAAGAACCTCGACTACCTCACTCGGAACTGCAACCTCAGGAGGGGTAACCCCTGGAGGCACAATCGAGGATATGTCGAAGTCAGGAAACTTGGCAAGAAACCTATCTCGGAAGTTGTTAAAGCCGAACAAAATCAGGGTGTTGGCCATCCCTTCCAGTTCCATCTTCGTCTTTATCTCGTTGTCCACCTTGGCCTGCTCCACTGCATCCTCAAGCTTTTGGTTATATTCATACCGCAAGTCGTCCAACTCCCTCTGCAGCCTCTTCCCCGCTGAACAGCAAGATCCCTCTCTGAATCCATCACGGTCAGAGAATTCTGAGACTCCTTCAGCTTCTTTACAGAGTTGTTGACCTCCGTTAGAGCAAAAAGGGTATGTAGAGCCTATAGTGTACAAAGCACACAGTTCAGTACCAACCAAAACACTTGGAAAAAAAGGAAAGGAGATAAAGACCCGAAGAACTTACCTTGACCTGAAGAGAAGCCAGGTCAACAAGAAGCTTCTCCAGCTTCTAGGGCCTAATTTTTGTTGAGCCTTTGGCCCAAAAGTCCCTTAGAATCTTTTTGGCCCCCACAGCATCAGGGGCCAACGAGGATGACGCCCCCTTGCCCACTTGCTTGGACGGGGCTGGGGGAACCATAGGAATGGAGGCAGGCGTTTCTCTCTCTGCCTCAATAGGGTCAGGAGAGATCGAAAGTATCCTCCTTCTCTTCGTCTGGATGAGAGGGTCCACTAGGGAAGAAGCCTCCCCCACTGCTACAAATGAAGATGGCTCGGTCTCCCACCGTGCCATCATATTCTTTGCAAGCTCCTCAACACTTCCTCTAGCAGCCATCAATTTATCAGGATTGACAATGGAGGAATGATCTCGGTTGTTGGGCTTTAAGAGCTTCTTGTATTGCTTCTGAATCGCAGGAGAGAATTTCGGTCTTCTCCACACGCTCTTAACTGCATGAAAAACACAGAAATTGATCAGTTCAGCAATTGATGTACAAAATGAAATCAACACAGCCACGAGAAAATTGGGCCTCACCCTTTCGCCCAGTGGTTCGAGGGAATGTTGAAGGTTGGCCTTCGAAGTCCTTGAATTCCCATCCTCATTTTATGAAGAAATACCACTTCTTCCAGGTCTTTTTGGAAGAGGGCACGGAAGTAAGGGGCCTGAACCCACTATCAAAAGACATATAATAAAGGCCTTCCGCCTTCTAAAGTTTTAGATTCATATTACTACAGATCAGGTCAAGGGACACCTTGACATTATTTATATGCCCCAACACAATGAAGCTCAACAGATGTCTCCAACTGTTAAGGTTCAGGTCCGCAGGGCAAAGGTCGAACTAACAGAAGAATTGTTTTATAATATCAAGAAGGGGGAGTGTCAATCCCATTTCAAACCAGGTCAGGTAGGCACAGATTTCCCCCTCTCTAACATCGCTTGGGCGATCCCGAGAGTCTAGGACCCTGAAAGTGACGTTTGAGGGAAGATTGAATTTCTCCCACAACTCTGTCAACATTTTTTCGGTGATTGCACTCTCACCCTCCTCTCTATGACTGGATCGACCAGAGGTCTCACCAGCCCTATTCGGGGGCTCATCGAATGCATCAACAATCCTAACCCCCAGACTAGAAGGGGGCTCTTCCAGTCTATTCTCATCATTATTTACAGAAGGAAGATTCACTAATTGTAGTTAAAGAATGGTCTCAGAAAGACTGCCCGAACTAGAGGGTGACTCAAGGCCAGACATGGCGAACAAAGGAAAGTAATAAAGCAAATGAGAAGGAATGAAGAAGGGGACTAAAATCAAACCTGAAATCAAGAAAGGACTATGAACACCGGATATCCTTCAAACTTCAAAATATGTCAAATGGCGGTGGTAGCCTCTGGTACCGTAGAAGCAAGTGCAGAAGAAAGGTATAAAAGACCTTTCCCTTTCTTTATATACACATTCGAAATATGGGCCTCCCAAGACGAGTCGACACAACAGTTGAAACTAATGATGGCTTCTCAAGTATCGGCTGTGCAATAAATGACCCATTAAACCAACGTCTCGAGAAATGGAGAGACGAAACATATGACTCTTCACAAAGCCCATAACCCTAATTAAGCCCTAGCTTCTAACTAGGGCTCGGGGGGGGGGGGGGAGTAGTTGATATACCACAAACAGACACACCAATCACCTTGAGACACGTGTGCTTACAGAGCTAATAATCTCGATCATACAGAGCTAATAAGCTCGATCATACAGAGCAGCCACAGCCTTCGGGGCATTCTCATGTATATATATCCTACAGAGCCGATAAACTCGGTCATACAGTGCAGTGACAGCCTTCACGGCATTCTCATGTATATATATATCCTACAGAGTCGATAAATTCGATCATACAGTGCAGGCGGAGCCTCCAGGGCATTCTCATGCACATATCTTCCAGACCTTATGCTCTGGGCAATATTTACTCAGTATTTCATATGGTTCCGACCTTATGGTTTCCTTAACAACTGCCAAGCAGGGAATAAAGAAATAGTCTTCAACATGGAAACAGTCTTCAACAAGGAAGCTACTATCTATGATTATGATCTCTATCTATGACACAATACTCCACAAGGTAACTGCAACCTCCGATGATCAAATCCCTAAATTCATGGCACCGAATCCTAATCAACTTAGGAAGGCCACAATCAATAAATTAAACCCTAAAGGTACGCTTTATTTTTATGCTCATTCTTTGACTTTCAATACAGTCTTTCAATTCTCTTTTCTTACTTAAGCATCGGAGCGGCTACCGTCGGAGCCAATCCGGTGGTCCTCTGATCATCTTTCTGAGTGTTCTACAGGTCATGGAGCCCACACTTATTGCGAGTCGAAAAGTGCAGCATCAAGTAACCTTTAATAAAATACTAAGGAAATTTAATCGGGAAATAATAATGATTTTGAGACCTTAAATTAACGAGGTCGACTCTGGAGAAAAGTAATCTACGGCTACGGTTTATAAAATCGATACATGAAGGAGTGAATATTAAATTAAAATTCACAAAAAGAAAAAAAAATAATAATGCAAAAAAGTTAAAATAAATAAATTAAGTGCCAAACAAGGCACAAGGAGGGAAAATAAGCAAAAATGGAACCAAAATGTGAGGCCAAGGGGTTTTGAACCCTTGACCCAAAGTAGGCAAAGGACTTAAGCCCAAAAAGTAACCAAGTGGGTTGCTAGCACTTTTGTGCTTAAAAATACAAATTATATGTATATATGTATCAAATAACGCAGCCCCACCTCCCAAATTGCCCAATCCCCTTTCATGCAACTAAAAGAATTATTTTTAAAATAAAATAAAGAGAATATATGATATATTTATAAGTGTTGAGTGTGTGAAGTGAGGGGAAGATCAGAAATCAGAATTGTGATGTGAGTGTAAGTCAGTTAGAGAGAGAAACCTAGAGAGAGAGAGTTAGAGAGAAAGTGAAGAAGAAGAAGGAGGCTGATATTGCATACAGAACTGAGCAGCACTAAGGTTCTAATTCGAGCCTAGAAGAAGGAGGAGAGGGTCAATAAAAGGTATAAAACCCTACAACTAATTTATTTTCTTTCTCTAAAAAAAAATCCTCCATAATACAAACTGCTAAGCCTCTTTTATTGCATGCATGGTCTCCAAGGTTATTGTGTTGAATAAAGGGTAAGATTAGGCTTTTAAACACCCCAAAACAGTGGTTCAAGCTTGAACCACCATTGTTGAAAGCTTGGAAATTTCTTATTTAACCTCAAAACTCACACACTGACCATTTCTGAGTTTTAAAACATGAAACACACAAGAAATAAGAAAGGAAAATAAAAAAAAAAAAAAAAACAAAGAAAATGGCTAATTTTTAGCATTGTTTAGGTGAGATGCCGAAATGTCAACAATGGAAAGTTCATGTGGGAACGTTTAAGCTTGCATGCGTGGTCATAAATAGATACCCCATGACTCAAGGAGTCCAACACAACAAGCCACATAGAAAATGATCTTAAAATAAGCTAGGAATTAAACCTAGAACCGAGACCCTCTATCGACCTTTCAAAAAATTGTTAGGTTCAAACCGAACCCCCAAAATGATGCCAAACTCATCCTAGAACATGCAGAAACCTAGTGATGCCATCCGAACCGCACGAATTTGGCTAGAAATTCACGAATACAAAGGGTATTATAGGTAGGGTTGTAGAGCAACAGTAGCTCGGGCGTGGGGAAGAAAAAGACCCCATTAAGTCAACTCGTGTGTTGACTCGGCTGATCCTGACCGAGGTGGCTACCCACTGTGTCGACTTAAACACGTGTTGAATCATGGGCAAGCCACCACATTAACGAAACGACAGTGTTTTGTTAAGTTAGAAATTGATTTTAAATGATTTTTGATTGTTTGGCTACACAGACATGAGCTGATTTAATAACCCCAATTGTAATAGGGATACCTTATCCTCGTTTAGCCCCTTTTTCCACTGTTTGGACTAGGAAACCTTTGAAAAAAAAATGGGAGTAACTTGTTGTTCTGCTGAATTGAACCCACGACCGCCGCAAGTCCAACGAGGCCCCAAAAACCACTGAGCCACCCCTGCTCCTTGTGAAAGAATCAAGTGAATATATATATATATATATATATTATAATTATATAATTAATTAAATTAATTAAATTCTACTAAAATAATCCGATGTCCAAAATAATTAAACGAATAATGTATTTTGACTATTTTTGGCATTCTGGATCTAATGGTGGGATCCATTTTATGAGACGAGACTACAAAAAATTTAGACACGTAAAAGTGTAAATTATCAAATTACCCCTAATGTATCTGAAGCCAAATAAGAAGTCAAGAGGGTCTAAATTGACTTTCATAAACGTTCCGGACCCCATGGTGAGGTCTATAATACCAAAATAAGTACAAAAAAATAAGTCACGTGGAAAATAAAATTTATTTAATTACTACGAGTAGGCCGGTTAAAAAGGGAAACGACCAATCCTGGGAGATTAGGATACGACGGGTCTAAAATTAAATGAAGAGCATCAATAGGAGATGATTTGAAATAAATGAGGAATTAATTGAAGTCTTGGTGAATTTGATTTTTAGGAATCACAAAGGAAAAGGAAAAGCCCACTAGTAGCGCTAACTCGGGGAATCAAGGTGAGTAGTCTTGTACTTTGAAGTGGAGGTTTTTAATCTCCATGGATTCTGAAGAAGTTAAGTTCTAAAATTTTTGAAGTATTACGAGTTCAATTTCTGAAGTACTTTAAATTCAATTCCGTATTTATATGACTCTTGTTTTAAATATTATTGCTTCTTTTTTTGAAAACTCTATTATGACATGCAAGTTAGCTTGGTTATATTTCTGACCTTCTATAAATTATGTTCCAGCATGTCTATGTTAAAATGTCAATTTTATTAAATGCCTTTCTAGAAATAAATTCCTTCATTTTGCTATGTTTTAAATGCTCCTGTACATCGTGATTTAATACTTTGAAGCTTATGTTTTAAATGTCCTAATCGTTGTATTCCAAGTATTGAAGACTCTGTTGAAATATTCTTATTTAAATACTTATGTAAAGCATCTTTTTGAAGAAGTCATATTTTTATACTCATGAAAAGCATCTATTTGAAAAGTCATGTTTCCAACACTCATGAAAAGTTTATATTTGAAGAAATCATGTTTTCAATGCTCATGAAAAGCATTTATTTAAAGAAGCCAAATTTTTATGCTCTTTGAAAAACATCCAATGAAGAAGTCATGTTTTTAAATGCTCATAAAAAGCATTTCATGAAAAAGTCATGTTTTTGCAAGATAATTGTGCATAAGCACCAAGTAATGATATTAGGAGTCTTTCGGAACTCAATTGACATGAAGAATGCCCGGTAGCAGGATCTGATCCACTAGGCATGGGATCTCTACGGGAAGTAAAACTGGAACTCGGTTCGAAACAGATTTCCACCTAATCAAAGTGAAAAGATGAAATGTTTTTAGAAATGGTAGCAGGTTTTTGAACCCTCATTTCATGCATTGGGTTTTTATATAACCCTCTATTTTGAAGAAGAAGAAATTTGTATACTCCTATTTTCATGGAAATGATTTCATGCATTCTGTTCACAAGTAAATGTTTCAAACATCCATGGCCACTAAATGGTCACCCTATATGTATTACAAGCTTCAATTACATATTTAAGGCCTCACTCGAATGCTTTTAAATGCTTCGTGTTACAAGTTCTTTGAAGTTCCTTGTACTTACATACGTGGAATATCTATTTTACTCGAATGCTTTAAATGCTTTGTGTTACGTGTTTTGATGCTTTCTATATTCTGTATCTCAAGTATATGTATAATTGGTATTGTATGTTTATATGAAGTCTGTCTTAAATTAACCCACTACTAGTTGAAAACCCATGACAAGCAACTGGAATTACTCACTGGGCTTGTTGAGGCTCACCCCTTATCCTAACATTTTTCAGGTGATGATGATGGATAGGAGCCTTGCCCAATTTGTGGATTTGGTGATTGGTAGCTCCATTATGATTAGGGGATTATTTGAAGTATTGGAACTCATAGTTAGTTAACTTTGGTGTAGTAAATTTAGAACAATTATGTAATTAAGCCCAAGAGGCAATTGGACATGTAACAATGTATAACTTAAATTTTTAGTATGCTCTGAATGTATAATCTTTGTTTACCGTTCCGAAGAAGAAGAAGGAGTGACGGTACCGGGCGAGAGTGCGAAAAAGTTTTTCACGCTTCCACAATTGCCAATCCTGGCCTTACCGCACTTGCCGTCCAAAGCCGCTGCTTACATGGGCCCGCCCGACGGCCCCTAGACCGAAGGGTGGCACACGCGATTCAGGATCTGCACATGGTGGGTTCCGGGTTGTGATAGAGTGGTATCAGAGCACTAGGTTGACTTAAAAGAATTAAGTAACACTAGAAGGACTAGCAACAGAACCACAAGTTTAGGTAGGTCCTAAGCTACCTAAGAAATTAAAAGCAGCAGATAAGCTATTAAGAGAAACCTAAGTGAAGTACATAATTAGATCTGAAGGCGGGGTATGGGACCCGAATTAATAGAAAGTAAATGATTTGAAGTACGTGATAGGAAGGTGGATATGGGACTCGTAGTAACATGAAGTAAGTGTTCTGAAGTACATGATCTGAAGGTGAGGTATGAGACCCGCATTAACATGAAGTAAATGATTTGAAGTACGTGATAGGAAAGCGGGGTATGGGACTCGCAGTAGGTGAAGTAAATGTTCTGAAGTATACGATCTGATAGGAAGGCGGGGTATAGGACCCACGGTAGGTGAAAAAAATTATCTGAAGTACATGATCCGATATGAAGGCAAGGTATGGGACCTGCAGTAGAGTAGAAGAAATAGAGTCTGGAGATTAGAAGTGAACGTAGGCTATAGAACCTACTACTTATCTGAAAAAGATAAACTAGATTAATTTTTCAAATCACAAGGTAAATAGATGTAACCTTATATATTATGGTACATGAAAATAAACTAACAACTGTTTATCTTTTGTAATAGAGATAGTGGTGAACACACGGAGGAATGTAGGAAATCTTAGCGAGAGATTAGATAGGGTAGAGCAGATCCTGCAAACGATGGCTCGGACCATGAATCATGTCCAAGCCTAGAGCAATGCAAGGCAGCAGGCACCAAATCTCGGGCCTCCTCAAGATCAGGGACAACCCATGGAGGCCAGGAACACTGCCACACATAAGACGTTCCAAAGCTTCAAACCCCTAAGGTTTGACGGACTTGAGTCCATGATCGATGCCGAGGCGTAGGTCTAAAAGATGGAGCGGATCTTTATCGTCCTACCATGTACTGAGGAGCAGAAGGTCTCCTTTGTTGCCTTCACTTTCAAGGAAGCAACATACAGTTGGTGGCTCTTAGAGAAGGAGAGGGAACCCCATATGACTTGGGCGTGATTCCTGGAAGTCTTTTATGACAGGTACTTTCCGCGATCAACCAGGAATGCAAAAATAGCCGAGTTTGCAACTCTCAACCAAGGGAACATGACTGTGGAACAATATGAAGCTAAATTTATAAAGTTGTCTCGCTTTTCGCCCCATACCATTGCTACAGAGGATTTAAAGGCCAAGAAATTTGAGAGTATGATAATTGTTTACTGCTCTGAAGAAGAAGAAACGACGGTACAGGGCGGGCGTGCGAAAAGTAAAAGAAGAAGTTTTTCAAGCTTCCACAATTGCCAATCCCGGCCGAACCGCACCACCGTTCGGCGCCGCCGCTCCCTATGTAATATCCTAACCCAGGTTGTAATGGGTGGGCCATGTTACCAAGTCGTTAAGTCTTCTGTTTCAATAATTGAATAAATGGACAGTTGACAATCAATAGTTTTAGAGATACGAATAGATCCCAGGCAATGCCAAAGCAATTACGAACGAATACGGGAAAAAAATAAAATAAAATAAAATAAATATATAATAATAATAAATTGATGGAATAAATGAAAATAAAAATAAATTATTCATATATATATGTATATATATATATAAATATGGTATTTATATATATATATATTTATTATATATATGTGGGACGGTATATGTAAGTATGAGATATATATATATATATATATATATATATATATATTGATGCTGCACTTTTTGGCTCGTAATAAGTATGGACTCCGTGACCTGTAGAACACTCAGAAAGATGATCAGAGGACCACCGGATTGGCTCCGGCGGTAGCCACTCCGATGCTTAAGTAAGTAAAAGAATTGAAAGACTGTATTGAAAGCCAAAGAATGAGCATAAGAAATAAGGCGTACTTCTAGGGTTTAATTTATATGCTGTGGCTCTCTTACGTTGATTAGGATTTGACGCCATGAATATAGGGATTTAATCATTAGACATTGCAGTTACCTTGTGGAGCATTGAGTCGTAGATGGAGATAATCATAGATAGTAGTTTCCGTGTTGAAGACTGTTTCCTTATTCCCTGCTTGGCAGTTGTTTAAGGAAACCATAAGGTCGGAACCATATGAAGTGTCGAATAAATATTGCCCAGAACAGAAGGTCTGGAAGATATACGCATGAGAATGCCTTGAAGGTTTTGCCTGCACTGTATGACCGAATTTATAGGCTCTGAATGATATATATATATATATATATGAGAATGCCTTGAAGGCTTGTGGCTGTTCTGTATGATCGGAATTATCAGTTCTGTAGGATCGAGATTTGTTAATTCCGTGGGCACACGTGTCTCAAGGTGATTGGTGTGTCTGTTTATGGTACATCAGCTACTCCCCCCCCCCCGAGCCCTAGTTAGAAGCTAGGGCTTAACTAGGGTTGTGGTTTTTGTGAAGAGTCATACGTTTTGCTTTTCCATTTCTCGAAACATTAGTTTAATGCGTCATTTATTGCGCAGCCGATACTTTGAGAATCCATCATTACCTTCAACCGTTGTGTCGGCTCGTCTTGGAAGGCTCATATTTCGAATGTGTATATAAGGAGAGGGAAAGGTCTTTCATACCTTTCTTCTGTATTTGCTTCTACAGTACCAGACCGCCATTTGACATATTCTGAAGTTTGAAGGATATCCAGTGTTCATAGTCCTTTCTTGATCTCAAGTTCGACTTTTAGTCCCCTTTTACATTCCCTTTTATTTGTTTCATTTCTTTCTTTTGCTCGCCATGTCTGGCTTTGAGTCACGCTCTGGTTCGGGCAGTTCTTCCGAGACCGTTCCTCAACTGCAGTTAGTGAATCTTCTATCCGTAGATATTGATGAGAATAGATTGGTAGAACCCCCCTCTAGTCCGGGGGTTAGGATTGTTGATGCATTTGATGAGCCCCCGAATAGGGCTGGTGAGACTTCTGGTCGATCCGGTTACAGAGAGGAGGGTGAAAGTGTAATCACCGAAAGCATGTTGAAAGAATTATGGGCGAAGTTCAAACTTCCCACAAATGTTACTTTCAGGGTCCCAGATGCTGAGGATCGCCCAAGCGACGTCAGAGAGGGAGAAATCTGTGCCTATCTGGCCTGGTTTGAAATGGGTCTTACACTTCCCTTTCCTGATATAATAAAACAATTCTTTTGTTGGTTTAACCTTTGCCCCGCAAACCTGAACCTTAACAGTTGGAGACATCTGTTGAGCTTCATCATGTTAGGGCATATGAATAATGTCGAGGTGTCCCTCGATTTGATCCGTAGCAATATGGATCTAAAACTTCAAAAGGCAGAGGGCCTTTATTATATGTCTTTTGATAGCGGGTTCAGGCCCCTTACTTCTGTGCCTTCCTCCAACAAGACCTGGAAGAAGTGGTACTTTTTTATTAAAGGAGGATGGGAATTCAAGAACTTTGAAGGTCAACCCTCCGCATTCCCTCGAACCACTGGGCCAAGGGGTGAGGCTCAACTTTTCTGTGGCTGTATTGATTTCGTTTTGTTTGCCGATTATTGAACTGATCAATTTCTGTGCTTACTTTGCAGTCAGGGGTGCGTAGAAGAGACCAGACTTCTCTCCCGCGATTCAGAAGTAATATAAGAAGCTCTTGAAGCCCAGCATTCGAGACCATTCTTCTATTGTTAACCCGGATAGATTGATGGCTGGTAGGGGGAGTGTTGAGGAGATTGCTGGCAATGTGATGGCTCAGTGGGAGACCGGGCCATCGCCGCCCGTGGCGGCGGGGGAGGCTTCCTCTTCAGTGGTTCCTGCCGCTCAAAAGAAGCGGAGGTTAGTTCTGTCCTCTCTTGAGCCTGCGGAGGGGGAGGGAGAGGCTCCTGTCCCTATCTCAGTGGTCCCTCCAGTCCCGTCTCATTGAGCGGGTAAGGGGGCATCGTCATCGGTGGCTCCTGATGCTGTCGATCAGGAGGCCAAGAGGATTCTGAGGGACTTCTGGGCTAAAGGCTCAGTTAAACTCAAGCCTCAGAAGTCGGGGAAGCTTCTTGCTGACTTAACCGCTCTTTAGGTTAAGGTGAGTTCGTTGGGCCCTTACTTTTCTTTTCCCCTTTCTTCAAGTGTTTATGCTGGTATTGAACTTGTTTATTTTGTATTATGCAGACGCTGCACACCCTTTCTGCTTTGGTGGAGGTTTCTCCATCTGCGAAGGAGTTGGACCAACTCAAGGCCAATCTAGACGATCTAGGACTCTAGCTTGGTACTGCTCAGTCGGAGGCTCATGACTCTGCGGAGAAGTTGAAGGAGTGTCAGAACTCCTTGACTGTGATGGAGTCGGAGAGGAACCTTGCCGTTGAGCGGGCAAAGAGGTTGTAGGTGGAGATGAATGGCTTGCGGTATCAGCACTGTAGACAGCTCGATGAAGCCGTGGAGCAGGCATTGATGGATAATGAGGAGGAAATGAGGTCGAAGCTGGAAGGAATGACCCATCGGTTGATTACGTTTGGGTTCAATAACTTCCGCTCTCGGCTTCTTGCCAAGTTTCCTGACCTGGATGTCTCCTCTATTGTGCCGCCTGGATCTGAACCTTCAGAGGTTGTTATCCAGGGTGAAGTGGCTGATGTCCTCCCTGCCGATCCCACGGAAGAGGTTGTACCGACTGAGGTAGTTGATACTGCTCCTGCTGATCCTTCTCCAGTCGCTGATCCTGTTCCTGCTGATCAGGCTTAGGATGTATATTTTGCTATTTTCAACTTCCAATGTACTTGAAATATACATTCGTTAATGGAACAGTCTTTTGCTTGATGCTCGTCTTCTTAGTTATATTGCTCTGTAGTATTTGTGCATGTCTTGAGTTGTACTGTTCTGTAATGCTTTAATTTGTAGTTGATGGTGGTAATTGTTGCAAGTAGTGCTGCTCTGGAGTTTAACTTCTTTTGAAAACACTTCAAAGCTGACTGTTCTGAATCTGGAGACTTAATAATGAATGGACATTTCGTGATTGTAGTTCGGTTGATCAGCACTTCTGCCTTCAGATCTGTTAAGACAAGGACCAAGAAACCTCATAGTTGATGGACCTCTGCTGTATATGAGACTCATCAAGTGTTAATGACCTGGAGAAACTGTCATGCATATACGTGGAAAAGACCAGAAAGTCTGTACATTACGTATGTGGCTTTGCCTTTTGCTTCTCCCGAGAGGGCAGTTTAATGTCTCATTTATTGCACCTCCGTCGTTTGGGATTTCGAAGCTGACTTTTCGCCTAACTGTTGCGACGGTTCAACTGGGTGGCCTTTGGTCTTCGAAGGCCTATATAAATGGAGGAGGATCATTTGGTTGCACTCAATCCTTTCGTTCCCAACTGTTCCCTCGTAGGAGAGTTTTTTAGATGTTCTTCCACAACTGCTGTTTATTCGGAAATGATTGACGATCTTCAGTCTGAGTTGGGAATGATTAAACTGTGGCCGAGAGTTAACCTTCCCTTTGATTCAATCTCCAAGGAAGGGTTAGAGGAGGTTGAGACCTTCTTGTCCATCTTGGCATCCGGTCGAGATTTCTCCGATGGCAGGTGGTCCCTCCTTGATTCAACCGAGGCTTGGAGCATCGATGATGAAGACGAAGGTGAGATGCTTCCTTCCCTCTACATTCCGGCAGGCACCCTTGCTCAAATCGGTGGGGGTGTGACAACTGCTCTGAGGGAGATGAATGGGGGCTGTTTTCTCCCCTTTGTGACTTGGCAGAGACCCTTGCTTCAATCGGTCGGGGCGTCATGCCAATTACAAAGGTGGAGAATGAAAAGTCTCCTGAGGCCCAGAGCCCTCGTCATCCGTTGGTGCTGAGATCATTAATGGCGATGATGAAATGGCCTGGGTACTCCTTGATGCAGACTAGGGTTCAGGGTTCCTTCCTTTCAAATGGAGCCGGCGGCAGCGGTGATGGAAGGTTGGATCCTGTGCCCTTATATCATCTCAGGAAGAAGCAGTGATGCTGCAAATAGTAGTGATATAGTGGCTTTTCTGTAGTAGCCTATGTAATGGTGTTTCTGTTGTAGCCTTCGGTGTACTTGTTCTGTTTCCAGTCTTTTTGTACTGATGTAAATCTACTGAATCATTAATAAAATTGAGTTCCTTCTTCTCAGATCTGGTGTTCTTCGTATTTGAATGGGCTCTTCTATAAAACATTTTCTTGTGTATTTCTGGTATATGAGTGTTCTGAGAATAGATCAAAGAAACTTAGAAAAATGCTTGAATCAAAGTACTTCACTTTTGATCGGTATTATGGTACTTGTTACTCGTTTGACAGTTAAGCCAAATATCATAAATATCAGATCTGAGGCGTTCCGATCTAGGAAACTTTAGTTCGTAGATGTTCGAAACTTCTGTCTTTGGATGGACTGGATCATAGAATCAGCTAATTGAAGATGGACCAGGCTCTGGAGGCCTGTGCATTAATAGATGGACCAAGTGCTGAGACTTGTCCATTTATGGACCAGGCTCTGGAGGCCTGTGCATTAATAGATGGACCAAGTGCTGAGACTTGAACATTTTATGGACCAGGCTCTGGAGGCCTGTGCATTAATAGATGGACCAAGTGCTGAGACTTGTACATTTATGGACCAGGCTCTGGAGGCCTGTGCATTAATAGATGGACCAAGTGCTGAGACTTGTACATTTTATGGACCAGGCTCTGGAGGCCTGTGCATTAATAGATGGACCAAGTACGAAGACTTGTACATTTATGGACCAGGCTCTAGAGGCCTGTGCATTAATAGATGGACCAAGTACGAAGACTTGTACATTTATGGACCAGGCTCTAGAGGCATGTGCATTAATAGATAGACCAAGTACGAAGACTTGTACATTTATGGACCAGGCTCTAGAGGCCTGTGCATTAATAGATGAACATTTTAAAGAAAACCTTTCTACTGATAATACTTCCTCAAGTGTTCCACGTTCCATGGCCTAGGAACAGGTTTCCCAGTCATGTCTTCTAACCAGTAGGTGGTAGGTCGAACAACCTTTGTTACTTTGTAGGGGCCTTCCCAGTTTGGCTACAACTTTCCCATGGTGAGATCCTTGGTGTTTTGAAAGACTCTTCTTAAGACGAAGTCTCCAACTTGAAAGCTGACTGTCTTGAGTCCTACCTTGGATTTGTTGACCATTCTCTGTTGATAGGCTTCCATCCTGATGCTGGCCTGATCCCTTCTCTCTTCGAGCAAATCCAAGTTTTCCATCAGCTACTGATCGTTGGATTCTTGCTCAAAGGCTTTAGTCCTCAGGGTTGGCATACCGATCTCAATCGGAATTACTGCTTCAGTTCCATAGGCTAGTGAGAAGGGAGTTTCTGAGGTGGGAGTTCTTCTGGTTGTTCTGTAGGCCCAAAGAACCCCAGGGAGTTCTTCTGCCCACTTCCCTTTGGCTTGTTCCAACCTTTTCTTTAACCCGTCAAGGATTGTTCGGTTGGTGACCTCTGCTTGCCCTTTTGCTTGTGGATGGCCTGGAGAGGCAAAGTGTTGCCTGATGTTGAGATTTTCGCAGAATGCCTTGAAGCCTTTACCAGTGAATTGTGTCCCATTGTCCGAGATAATTACACGTGGTATGCCGAACCTGCACACAATGTTCTTCCAGGTGAAGTTCTCAACTTCCTTTTCTGTGATATGTGTTAAAGGCTCGGCTTCGGCCCATTTAGAGAAGTAGTCGATGGCCACCAAGAGATATTTCCTGTTGGGAGGGGCCCTTGGTAATGGACCCACGATGTCCATCCCCCACTGAGCAAAGGGCCAAGGGTTAAGAATCGGGATAAGCTCATGATAAGGCTGATGTTGGTATGGCGCAAATCTTTGGCATTTGTCGCACTTCCGAACATATTCTTTTGCCTGTTTCAGCATGCCGGGCCAGTAGTAACCCTGTGATAGAGCTCGGTGGGCTATAGTTCTACCCCCATTATGATTCCCGCAGATTCCCTCATGTATTTCAGCCAAGACATATTGTGACTCGTCTGGAGCTAAGCATTTTAACAGAGGTTGAGAATATGACCTTCTGTAAAGCTTGTTGTTCAGGATCAGGTACCGAGCCGCTTTGATTCGGATTCTCCTGGCTTTGTTTTTATCCTCTGGGAGGAGCCCGGATCTTAGGTACTAGAGGATTGGAGTCATCCAGTTCTGGGGCTGTTCATCAATTTGAGCAACTTGGGCTTCCTCAATACTGGGTCCTAGCTGAAAGGTGATTTTTACTGTGGAGTTTGCTTCAGACTTGAGGCGGGAGGCCATGTTAGCCAGAGCATCTGCTCTGCAGTTCTGACTTTTCTCAATTTTCTGGGTAGTAAATGTCTGGAAGGAATGCTTCAAGTGGTTTACCAGTTCGGAGTACCGGAGCATCCTGTCATCTTTAATGGCAAATTCTCCCAAGACCTGGCTCACTCCCAGTTGGGAATCAGAGAAGACGTCGAGGTTCTGAGCCTCGCATTCCAAGGCAAGCTTCATGCCTAAGATTAGGGCTTCATATTCGGCTTCATTATTAGAAGCTTTAAATCCCAAGCTGACTGCTTTTTCTGACGTGAGCCCATCAGGGGACTGTATTACCAGGCCTACCCCTGATCCTTGATCGGTTGACGATCCATCAATGTACAGCAGCCAGGTTCCCGAAGTTTCGGTGACTTGTGCTTTGTTCTGAAGTGCCGGGGTGAACTCGACTACGAAATCAGCTAAGGCCTGCCCTTTGATGGAGTTTCGGGGTACGTATGATATGTCAAACTCCCCTAGCTCCATAGACCACTTCACCAATCTTCCCGATACCTCAGGTTTCCTCAGTATTGACTTCAGAGGATAGGCAGTCGGGATCTCGATTGGATGGGCTTGGAAATAAGGTCGAAGCTTCCGAGCTGATATGATTAGGGCGTAGGCCAGTTTCTCTACTTTTGGGTATCTTTTTTCCGTGTCAAGTAGTGCCCTACTGAAGTAAAAAATAGGCCTCTGTACTCCTCTGTCCTGTCTGATCAGTGCGGAGCTGACCGCATTTTTGGAGACTGCAAGGTATAGGAGTAGCTTTTCTCCCTGTATTGGTTTTGACAGGAGCTCTGGAGAGGCTAGATACTCCTTTAGTTCTTGAAAGAATTTCTCGCATTCTTCCATCCACTGCAAAGTTTTGCTGCCCTTCAGAGCTTTGAAGAAAGGTAGGCAGCGATCAGTGGATTTGGATATAAATCTGCTCAGGGCCGCAACCCTGCCATTCAGCGCCTGAATTTCCTTTTTGGTTTTTGGCGACTTTAGCCCAATCAAGGCTTGGATCTGAGTGGGGTCTGCTTCGATACCCCTATGAGAGACAAAGTATCCCAAGAATTTTCCCTTCGTAACTCCGAAGGTGCATTTCGAGGGGTTGAGCTTCATCTTGTGCTGTCTGAGGATATCGAAGGTCTGGGCTAAGTGTTGGAGGTGGCTGCCTTTCTGAAGGCTCTTTACCAGCATATCGTCGATGTACACCTCCATGGTGCTGCCGAGCAGTGGGCTGAACATCTTGTTCACCAACCGTTGATAAGTGGCTCCAGCATTCTTCAAACCGAAAGGCATCACTCTGTTGCAGTAGAGTCCTCTTTTGGTTATGAAGGCAGTCTTTTTCTTGATCTGGAGGGTACATCTGGATTTGGTTGTATCCAGAGTAGGCGTCCATGAAACTCATAAGCTCATGCCCCGCAGTGGCGTCAACCAGTTGGTCTATTCTTGGTAGTGGAAAGTTGTCCTTGGGGCACGCCTTGTTGAGGTCCATATAATCAACGCAGACTCTCCACTTGCCATTTTTCTTCTTGACAAGCACGGTGTTGGCTAGCCACTCGGGATAGAACACTTCCCGTATCATCTTGGCGTCCAGCAGCCTTTGGACTTCTTCATTTATAATCTGATGCCGCTCAAAGGCAATCGGCTTTCTCTTCTGCCTGACTGGCGGGTGATCCGGATCCACCATCAGTTTGTGAGTTATAAGATTAGGATCTATTCCCTCCATGTCTCTGGTCTCCCAAGCAAAGATAGAGAGGTTGTCTTTCAAGAACCTGACTATCTTTTCCTGCTCGGCGTGTGTTAGGTCTGGGCCGACGTACAAGTAACGCCCCTCTGCTTCTGAACTGACCAGTACTTTAATGGGCTCGCCAACAGGTTTGGCTCGGCTGTCGTGTCCCTTTGGGCTCAAGGGTTCTTCAATGCCGGATGGGCAATCTTTCACCTCGGGAGAGTGAGTGAATACCAGATCTGCACAATCCCAAGTGTGCTGTAATTGCTATTTAGGAGCCTTTTCTTTGAGGGCAATAGCGTGGCACTCCCGGGAGGTTGGTTGACACCCTCTGACAGAGTGAACGCTCTGGTTGTGGACGTACTTCAGACACTGATGGAGGGTCGAAGTGACTGCCCCTATCTGATGTAACCAGGGCTCTCCCGATTATGACATTGTAGGGAGACTTCATGTTTAACACCATGTACTCCGAGATGGTGGTCTTCTGCCCTTCACCCTCTCCTATAGTGGTAGGAAGGTCGACTCCCCCCAATGGGGTGCTGAGGTTGCCATCAAAAGCTGCCATCACGGTAGTGGTGGGCTTGACGTTGTCATGGTCTATCCCCATCTGTTTGAGCGGCTCATAGAATAGTATGTTGACGGAGCTGCCAGTATCGACCAGGACTCTCCTGGTTTCGAAGTTGGCGATTCTGAGGGTAATAACAAGGGCATCACTGTGAGGGCAGTGTACCCCTGCTAGATCTTGCTCGGTGAATTAGATCTCCGATGCTGGTTTGAGCCTCTTTTCGACGTTGGAGATCTGTAATTCGTTCGGGGTGGCTTTGGCTTCCTGAGCGTATCTCTTTCTTGCCCTGTTGGACATTCCTGTGATAGGGGAGTCAGCATGGAGGACGTAGATGACGTGGTTGTTCTGCCTCTGAGGCTCGTTTCGTCCCTCCCTGTGCTCCTGCCTCTGTTCGGGCCTCTGGTCTGGCCGCTGTTGAGGCTTGTCTTCTTGGGGGTTCTGCCTTCCGTCCGGCTTGACGAACTCCCGAAGACGTCCCTTCTTTATGAGCTCCTCTATCTCATATCGGAGGATCCTGCATGTGTTAGTTGTATGTCCATGATCTTTATGGAAATTACAATACTTACTTTGGTCCCGCAGACTGGGATCTCCTTTGATTGGTTCCGGCCACCTCAGGTTCTCCCGATCTCGGATCTGCCGGAGTACCTGGTTCGGCGTAGTGTTCAAAGGAGTGAAATTGGCGAACTCCCTTGGTCCGGAGTTGTACACAGCTCTGGGTGCTATTCTTTTCTCTGGGCTCCTGGCCCTCTTTTTGTTGGAGTCTCTTCTATGATCCTCCTTCTTGTGGTCTTCCCGCTTCGGATTGTCCCTCTGCGTCTGATCTCTGCCCTTCTAGGACGTGCGGTTGGCTTCTTCCAGGTTGATGTATTTTCTGGCTCGATCCATTAATGCCGCCATGTCGGCTGGAGGGCTTTTTGTCAAGGAGTCTCTGAACCCACCCTGGGCAAGCCCAGCAGTTAGGGCTGCTACGAGGAACTTTGGGCTGCAGTTAGTGATCTCAGTGAGTTCGGTATTGAAGAGCGCAAAGTAGGCGCGGAGGGATTCTTCCTTGGTCTGCTTGACGTTCAGCAGGAATTCTGGCCCCTTTCTGAGCCTCTTGCTGGTCATAAACCTGTCCAAGAACTGTCTACCGAGCTCGTAGAAGCTGGTAACTGAGTTCGGAGGGAGGTTGTGGAACCACTTCAGAGCAGTTCCCTTCAAGCTGGTGATGAACGTTCGGTACATGAAAGCATCAGAGGCTCCGTGCAGGGCCATCGTATGCTGGTAATGAGAGAGATGATCTCCTGGATCTCCAGATCCATCGTACAGGGTGAACTTGGGCACCATGAACTTTCTGGGCCTCTCCTCTGACATGATGGCGTGAGTGAATGGGGTGGCTAGTCTTCCAAGCAGCCTGGCCAGTTCGTCTTGCTCTAGAAAGTTCTGAGGTCCTCTCAAAGTAACTGTCCGGTCCATCGACTCGGCAATTTCTTCTACCCTCCGCGGGTCTCTGAGTCTGACATCTTGTGAACCCTGCCTGACAGCCTTGGCTTCAGGGTAGTAGGGTTGATTACGCCCTTCGGACGGAGGAGGATTCCGAACCGGAGGGACTAGTGTTGCATGATGAGGCTTCTGCAGTACCGGGTGTGCTCCCGAGGCCCTTGGAGTTGGGGCTCGAGTAGTGCTCCGGTAATGGACGTCGGGGACGAAGGCGGATGTTCCCCAGCTAGGGACTGTTGATGGCTGCGGATCTCGGCCAACGCGAGCAACGCCTGAGGGGTGCCCAGGCTGGTTAGTTGGAGCCTGCGCATGAAGTTCTTCGTTTTCTGTGGCAACAGGAGGTTGCGTTCCTACAACGAAGTTGACCGGCGGGCTAGGAGAACTTGCCGCTTGGTTCTGCGTGAGTGTTGCCAGCGTTCTAGTGATGGCAAGCAACTGCTCCTGCACCAGTTCATTTTGTCGTTTTATTGCTTCGATCTCTTGTCGCATAGGATTGGCCGCTGGCCCCCTTGTGCGAGGAGCAGGCGGCTGACGTTGAGTGTTTTGCAAATTCTGAGTATTCTGTCATGGTCGGAGATTTGGTGCCATGGTTTTCCGGTGAGGAAAGAGTTGAGTTTATGAATAGAGCACTTGGAGATTAGTCGTTCCCACAGACGGCGCCAAACTGATGCTGCACTTTTCAGCTCGCAATAAGTAAGGACTCCGTGACCTGTAGAACACTCAGAAAGATGATCAGAGGACCACTGGATTGGCTCCGGCGGTAGCCGCTCCAATGCTTAAGTAAGTAAAAGAATTGAAAGACTGTATTAAAAGCCAAAGAATGAGCATAAAAAATAAAGCGTACCTCTAGGGTTTAATTTATAAGCCATGGCTCTCCTAAGTTGATTATGATTTGACGCCATGAATATAGGGATTTGATCATCGGGGATTGTAGTTACCTTGTGGAGCATTGAGTCGTAGATGGAGATAATCATAGATAGTAGTTTCCATGTTGAAGACTGTTTCCTTATTCCCTGCTTGGCAGTTGTTTAAGGAAACCATAAGGTCGGAACCATATGAAGTGTCGAATAAATATTGCCCAGAACAGAAGGTCTGGAAGATATACGCATGACAATGCCTTGAAGGTTTTGCCTGCACTGTATGACCGAGTTTATCGGTTCTGTATGATAGACGTATATGAGAATGCCCTGAAGGCTTATAGCTGTTCTGTATGATCGGAATTATCAGTTCTGTAGGATCGAGATTTGTTAATCCGTGGGCACACGTGCCTCAAGGTGATTGGTGTGTCTGTTTGTAGTACATCAGCTACCTAGCTTCTAACTAGGGCTCGGGGGGGGGGAGTAGCTGATGTACCACAAACAGACACACCAATCACCTTGAGACACGTGTGTCCACGGATTAACAAATCTCGATCCTACAGAACTGATAATTCCGATCATACAGAACAGCGTACTTCTGTTTGGGTGATTATTCACCGTTGGCCTAGAGTATTTAGGAAAAAATGGCGCAGGGACTGCTGTCCCTGTTACTTAAACATGTGATGTGGAGGAAAGGATTCAAGGAACGGACCACTGTGCCACTTAGGCACATGTGTTTTGTATCACACAAAATAATATATATTAGATCTAATTAATTAATTAATTAATAACTAATTATGTGAATAAAACCCGACGTGCAAATTGGGCAAATGAGTAGTACAAACTTACTGTTTTGGATATTCTGGATTTAATGGTGAGGTCCGTTTCAAGAGACGAAGTCCCAAAAAATAAAATACTCGTAAAATGCCAAAATGACCAAAATGCCCCTACGTCGAAGGTGAATCAAACGGACTCCGATTGAGTTAAGTAAATAGTAGATTTTTATTATATCAAACCCACTGGACTCAACGGTGAAGTCCAAATTGTGAAAACAAAACCTAAAAAGTAGAGACACATAAATGACCATTTCACCCTTGGGTAGATTAAGTTCAAATCGGAAACCGTAAGAGCATAAAATGGTAAAAAAGATATTTAGAGTAGCGAAGTGTAATTTTGATAAATGACATGGAAGCTGAAATGTGTTTATTGATGTATAGGCAAGTCAAAAGGAAAGGACAAAGTCACGGGATACTAAGACACTGATAAGGTAAGTGGATTCCTATCTCTTATACGTGGTTTTCCAAGCCACATCATTTCTATTACTGCCAAAATTTGTACTCATTCACTGTTATTGTTCCCACCATTGATATTGTCCTATCTGGTGGATGTCTATTGATTGATATCTCATGATTTGATTCATTGTACTGATGTCTATCATTGTATGCTCATGCTATGTTATTTCATACCTTATATACGATAGAATCGTAATTTATAATTGAATGCCGAGACTGTGAATAGACAAATGGTGATGGGGGTGTTTTCAACGATTGACTGGACCTTCGGGTCGATTACTAGAAATGGGACCTTCGGGTCGATAAATGGTAATGAGACCTTAGGGTCGATTAATAGTAATGGGACCTACAGGTCGTTTGACAGGATTGACAGGACCTACGGGTCGTTTGACAGGACCTTTTAATTATACTTGACTGTGACCATTTTATTATGGCAGTATTCATGTTGATTGTAATTATTGTACCTTATCCATATTTATGCTACATCGTTACTCACAATTGTTATTGTGCCTTATTGTCTATTGGCCATTGTGGCATTTTACTGTTAATTGCAACCGCTGTCATGATTGGCTATCATGTTACCTTTGAATCCATATTTTTCTATGTAATCCTTAACTCGTATTTGAGATAGGCTTTTACTTACTGAGTTTGTAGCTTACCCCTTACTAAATTTTTTCAGGTGAAAATGTTACAAAACCATAGTAGGAGTTCAAGAGCATAGGAAGACAGTTGAGGAGCGTGATAGTAGTGAATAAAGTCTCTTCCAAGTACTCATCACCTAAGAGTGGTTCATGATCAGTTTATTGTTAGTTGAAGTTTAGTCTTTGAACAATAATTGTAATAAAGCTTCTACACTTTAATGTCATGTTTATATTATTTACTATTACCATTGGTAAAAGAATGGAAAAAAGTAGGGACGACCATTGGGTCGGCCCCGCGACACGAGATCTGCATAGGGTGGGTTTCGGGTCGTGACACCCTAGTCTGTCCGACGGCCCACAGGCCGAAGGGGCGGGCAATTGTGAATCCCTTAATTCTCACGGGGTAGGTTTCAGGGTCGTGACAGTTTAAGCTATGTAAATTCTATGGATCGCCATTGTTGGACCTCCAAAGGAGTAGGTCTGAACTGACTTTTATTAAATCCATTTTTGTAAATTGGAGTTGAAACTAGATCTCACAAGGGTTACAAAAACCTTATTTATGACCAAAACACCCAAAGGAAGACCCTTAAACCTCCAGTTACAGCCACGAGTTTTAAAACCAACCCTTACAAAACGAGCTCCAAAGCCTAATTTAGGAACGGGGATCTAAACCCCATAATGAAACCATCACAATAGAACAAATCTCATGCATTTTGGTGCCAAAATTAGCATGTACTAAGCAATATTTAGAAAACATCATGAGTGTTCGACCAAGCTTTTGAGCTCAATTCAATGTCCCAAACTAACACCAAAATGACCCCAATGTTCTAGGAGTCCATAGGAATTGAAAGCAAAAGAAATGAGTTTCTAAAACTACACAAAATAAGAAGTTTGTGAAACCTGCAACTAGGGAAACAGTAGAGTGGGAGATAGGGAAGACGATGAACATAGTGGGTTAGGTTTCGGGTCAGTTCAGGTTCAGGTCAGAACCCGCCCACTTGCACATTCGGTTAAGTGGAATGACACCGTTTAGAGTTTAATTTTTAATTTAAAAGGGGGACTGGGTCTGTTTGGCAATGAGGATAAGAGATTCTCATTTAATAACCTAAGGCAGAATAGGGATACCCTATCCCTAGATTACACCCTTATCCGCTTTTTGACTTATCAAAAATCAAAAAAATAAAGGGGAGTCACAGCTCCCCAGACTCGAACCATAGACCTTGCGCGTGCAAGAGTTTTAACCCCCACATGCGAGCCACTGTGTCACTTTATTAAAATAGTGACTAAATAAATATATAATATAAAATAACATAATTAAATTAATTTAATTTAGTAAATTATTTTCGGTGTCCGAATAAAATAAAAAGATAGTATAATCTAATATTTTTGGGTATTCCGGATTCAATGGCAGAGTCCAAATTATGAAATGAAATCTCAAAAAATGTGAACGGACAAACTAGGCTAATCCCAAAAATGGCCTAAATGCCAAATGAAGATACCAAAATACCTCTAAAAATTATGAGAGTACTTACTCTAAGGTTTTTCGACGTTTTGGACTCAATGGTAGAGTCTGTTTTACCAAATAAAATACCTAAAATACTCATATGTAAAATTAGCTATTTTTAGGACACTTTAAAGGTACAACGATGCTACCAAGAGGGAGTTAAAGAAGTCTATAGACTTAAAATACGACACATGAGACTAAAAGACCATAAATTTATCAATAAAATTAGATTAAGTCTATGGATAATATCAAACTAAATAATGTTTCTTGATTTATAGGATCTTCAAAAGGAAAAGAGAAAGAGGTCTAATTTCCTCTTAAAGGGAGGAGGAACCGTTTTGAGGTAAGTAAAACCTGAATTCTAACATGTGATAATTCTTAGTCATGTCACAATTTTATTTCCTCGATGGTGTAAATTTGTATACTATACATACCTGACATGATTGATTTTCACAATTTGATGCTTGTTCTACCTTATGGATATGATGAGAATTCAATTGTCAATGTCCTAATGTGATTACTTGATCATTTCTATTCCTTGCTTTGGATATTGAAAAACTTGCTATGTTTCTCACTGTTGAGAATTTGTTATTCCACATATATGTACATCCCCTATGGAATTCTGTTGATCATAATATTATTATGAGTGTCGGAGTTGTGTCTGTCACAACGTCCATCTTGATTCTATAGATGCTGATGTGGACTTATGGGGTCAGTGATTAGGAATGATGCCCAACACTTAGTCCATAGAGGAGATGATATATATAAAGAGCTCTAATACTATTCAGGAAATTGATAGAGGGGTGAACCTGAATGAGTGCTTTTGAGGGTAGCCGGACCCTTCTGATTAATAACATCTATTTTGTTAGTATCTCATATCTTTTATTGAATCATAATCTGATAATGTACTCTTTGGTTGTTGATACGCCTTGCAAGTGTTGACAGACTATTTATTGAATTTCAAGCAAATGACATAGAGTTAGAGATGACCAATCATCCTCCTTATCCTGATGTTGACATGTCACAAGAACAAATGAATGCTATGATGCACTTACGCGATGAAATAGCCATGCAAATGTGGTTAAATTATGTAAGTAATAATTAAAGTCATGTATCTATATTTAAATTAGGTGTAACTATAATTTGGTTAACAAATATAAATTTTGAGTGTTATAGCATGTCTTTATATGTGTTTCTTTTATAAGTTGTTTTAATTCATATTTTATTATTGTTTTATTACTAATATAATATTTTGTATTATACTATTAGGATATTTAATGGAGGCACCTTATTGTACATGCGGTCATGGACAAATGCGCACATGGATAGTGCATACAAGGAGAAATAATGGTCAGTTGTTCTATCGATGTCCTATAGGTGGAGATCACTATGGATCATTTTTCTGGGTTGACGAATACCATGGACAATTTATAAGGCACACTGTACCGAATTCTAACATGGGACGCGGGAGAAAATGTGCATGTTGCATAATTTCGCACATTATTTTTTTTTTCTATTATCGTGTTTTTAATATTTCTATTAATTATAACCTTGGTAGTTTGAGGAGAACTAAGTGGTTATGGTGTTGTATGTTTTTCTAATTAGAAAATATCCAAGAAAATTTGTCTAAATATATGTATGCAATTATCTATGTTTTTATTCCTGCAAAATATAAAGTTAGTTTATTTTAAAATAACTTGAAATATGTTGGATGCATTTAATATTGACTCGTATAAAATAATATATCATACATTGAAATTGAAAAAAAAAAAAAATCTAACACGTCTAACCTATAGCATACATCCATTTCAATTGTCAATCACATTTTTGTGAAGTAATTACATATTATTTTATTAATTATTTTAGTTTATAGTTTGAGTTGGAGGAAAATACTACAATGCATATCCAAATGTATTTTCAGAATTTTTAATTCAAGCTCTAATTCAAAATTCCATATCTAAATGCATTTTCACAGATTTTAAAAAATTAATTACAAAATTTCGAAACATATTTCAAAAATATTTTACAAAAAATTATATCTGAATCACTATATAAATGCATCTCATCTTTTTATAATATTTCCATTGGAACCAAACAAATCAGATTTTCAGATTTTACACTGAAAAAAACATCATGGTCATACTTGCTCTCTCAAATCTCGTTCCTTCTGTTTTAACTCCCTCAGATAGCTTCATAACTCCCTCCCATGGACTGATACACTGGTTATCTTCTCCATTCGATTAGGTTTTTTGGAGCTTTCAAGTGCAGTAGCCCTTCAGCAGCAGCAACATTTTTATTTAACAATGCAACCATCTTCCTCCCAAAAGTTGCAACATTCATCGTCCAACACGAACTGACTTGCTATCTTATACAATTATTGATAAATTTTGTTTTATTTATATTAGATTGATGTAAGATAGTATATATTAAGTAAAACGTTTTTACAAGTGAAAACTTTGATCATATAATTGATTTTGTGATGAACTATAATTTTGAGGTTTTAGCAAGTGAAAGAAAAGATTTAGACAAAAAAGTTTTAAACATTATAAATTGTCTGAAATCGCAATGTAAGATTACTCTACCAGTGATAACTTCAATAACCTACTTTTTTAATGTTATTTTCTCTTTTATATATATATATATATATATATATATATATATACACACACACACACACACACACTGGCATGTATTGGGTCCACTCATTGCATTTTGCATTCACTAGAAATCTGCAATGATGCATTCACTAGAAATCTGCAATGATGCATTATGCTCATTCACTACATTCTGTATTATGATTTCTGATTATTCTTAATTTTCTCAATTTCACTGTAGTAGCGCATTTACTGCATTGAGGCGCTTCCTGCAAATTTCTCCTGTCTGTTTCATTTTCTTTTGCTTTTGTATGAATGGTTGCTCTTGAATATAGATACATTTTCTATGTTCATTGTTTATCTTTAAAATGTTAGGATGTTTTTTTTTTAGTAGTATATCTCGATGAATAATATTAGAAATTTAGTTCAAAAGTATTTTGATATCTTCATTATGTTTTTGTTACTTTTTATTATCCTGCATATGTAGTATTTGACTTTAATATTAATATATGATTCTATATTTCGTGAAATTACAACTAAGAGTTTATTGATAATTTATAATCTTTTGGGACAATTAGTTTCTTAGATTGTCATCACTCTGACATTTTCTTTTTCCAACAGGAAAAAGAAGAAGAGGAAAAGAAAATGAGCAAGTCTTTGAATAAATTCATTATATAATTCTAACATTTGCATGAGATTGAAACTTTTGTAAAATCTTTTTGAATAATATGTCAATGTTAGTATATGATGAACTTCATTTTGAATTTCTTTTTTCTTACTTAGAATCTTATAACGATTTTTTTATGGTGAATATTTTTTTTATTTCATTAAGTGTTTCAACTTTGATAGTAAAATAATTAATAAATTTTAATTTGATTGGTATCTCTTCGACCATTTCATACGAAAGTTGAGAGTTAACATCCCTCTTATGTCCCAAGTATGTATATTTGATTTACTTATAAAAAAACTTAGATACTAAAATATTATTTTATTAATCCAGCCTCCAAAGTAAGAAATGCTGGCCCCGCCCCTGCATATTTCCTTTGTTGCTCCTTGCTAGACTACTTCTTTATTCTCTCTTTATGTTTCACGTGATATATTTATCCATCTTTTATCTTTTTATGATTTTGTTAACATCATCTTAAAAATGAAGTACTTAATCGATCATAACCCAAAAGGGGAGGGCTTGAAGAGATTCAAATTCTTGAGTGAATAATATTTTTTGTTAAAGAAAATGATGCAACTAGAAAGAAGAGTTTTAAAAGATAGGTTGTTGTTGAGTGGCTCAGCTTCACATTAGAAGTATCATTAAAATTCTCTTTTATATTACATTGATCTTAAAATCAAATTCAAAGCATGATGAATGAACGGGTTGATGCCTT
The DNA here is from genome assembly GCA_008638375.1 of Nyssa sinensis. Taxonomy (NCBI): domain Eukaryota; kingdom Viridiplantae; phylum Streptophyta; class Magnoliopsida; order Cornales; family Nyssaceae; genus Nyssa; species Nyssa sinensis. The sequence goes on along the minus strand of VIRR01000507.1, from coordinate 29,066 downwards.
GAAGGAGTCATGTTAGATAGTGGAAGGTCAAGCCCATCAACAATTATGTTACTTTTTTTATTAAAAAAAAATGTTATTTTGATAAGTAATTAACAATTGTGTTAGTGAGTTAACCACATCCCCCACTTTTAAATCTTTTTTTTTCTTTCAAACTGATCTCATCACCTATATATGTCTGTTTCAAACTAGATTCTTCTATTTAGTATTTCGAATTGTGGCCCAGTAAGATTGAAGCTACAAATTTAATTTATGATTATTTGATGTTGTTAGACAACACACCCATTGACATAGAAAATCAAATTTATTCAATTTCAGTGACGAATAGGCCCCTTTTTTATTTAACACTGAACCCCCCAATTATGTAATTACGTTTAGGTATGTATAATATTGATTCCCATAGGTTGTTATCAAAAATGGAAAAAGGGATCAGTCAGGTTTTTTGGTTCTCTTTTACATCTCTTTGTTTTTTTTTTTTTTTGTATGTTTTATTTCTAATTTGTATGTAAATGTTTACTTGCAGGTAAATCTCCCAACTTGGAGGTTTTTTTTTATATAGAAAAATCCAAGTCTTTTTTTTTTTTTATGGTTTTTGGATTTTTTTTTTTTTTGCACAAATCCTACCTATCGATGAGAACAATCCCTAATGTCCAATATGTAATCCCAAGCACACAACAATATCATCAACTAAATCATAGATATAGATATGACAATCAAGAGAATAAGATGCCACTCCTCATGGTGCAATAGCAGTAATAAGGCATTCAAGTATATCAACATATACAAATCTTACGAAACACCTCAATTTTCTGTTTAAAGCCATCAGAACAATATATGTTTTGGTTAAATCTTAAAGATATAAGTGTAAACATACAAACTCACGAAGCACCTCCATTTATTGTTCAAGGCAATAAGGACATAATATCCAATAAGAATACATTCAATACAAGTCAACATAATAATAAAGCAGCAAGTGTAATCACTATAAAATCTATGTCTACATCAAGTACAATCCACAACACAACAAGTCGGACCTCAACAAGTCCTATACTTCTCTGTACTTTTTTCACAATCCTTCAAGACTACTTAAAGCTCTCGGTAAAACCTGAGTGTTTCTCGGTCTACTAACCCGATGGAGACATACGACCACTCACGCGGGGTTACGGTTCGAAACCGAAGGGAGACACAATTCCCATCATAAAACCTCGATAATATCTATATCTTCCCCTTTCTCAACTTGAATCTATCTCATTCATAACTTCTCCTTTCTCAAGCTTTCAATTATTTCATTTTTATCTATTCCATTGTCGTCTCACAATATATGGTGGCCACACAAACTCACACCACATTCACATCAAAAATCATAAAATGCAGTACATGACATCTCAATATATAAAAATCACCTAATCCACAAAGTGTCCATATATGTATCCATGGCACAAGTATAACGAATAGTAAAGCATCATAATGATAATAACAATTATGACAAAAAGGATAGTCACTGATCAAGTATCAAAATAATAACAGTCATATCATAAGGATCAATGACAAGCATACAATACTAACTAATCAGAATCAGATCCTAGTCCCAATTGCCACCCGACTATAAGGAGAAATTACTTGTGTTTGTCATAACGTGTGTATTAGATAACTCACACACTCCAAGTTTAGCTTTCGAGACCACCCCGACTCTTAACACTAAGGTTCCGTAATGATTCTTCAAGTTTTCTTAAGTTGATTATGCAGTAGCCTACATACTGAGTGTTTGTTGTCCCAAACGGATATAAAACATGTGCTCCCGTGCCTAGAAAATCCTAAGGAAGTCTTATCGTAAAGTTTCTAAGTCATTTGAATGCCTTTTAAACTAATAAGGGTATTTTTATAATTTTACCAGATAAGTTTCACGTCTACCGAGATACTATCTCATAACACCGACCTTAGAATCAGATCTAGAAGGTCCAAAAATCCTAAAAACACTCTCCTTGTGTTTTGTTTACTCTTTTAGATATTTGTTCCAAGCCTAAGCGCTAATGGTAATTTTACATGTTCATGTGGGACTGACCCCGTGTTTCTAGTTTGTTAATCTGATGTCATATTTAAATATTTGGCATCCAAAAATATTGGAAACGTCTTTTCTGAATCTTAATTATACATTCAATTGTTCAATCATGTCTATGGGTATAATTATCATTTTACTAATTTAGGTAAGAGCATCATCGGATCCTAATTTACTCCATCTAACATTACATTTGAATGCCAGACACCCTAAAATATTGGACTAGCCCTTTCCGAATTTTAATTAGGCATCGAATTACTTAAATTATCATTAGGGGCATTTTTATAATTTTACATATTTATGTAGGACCACCCAAGTCCCCGAATGTCCACATCGATCCCGCTATTAAGTTCGGAATGCCCAAAAACCTTAAGAATGCCCAAATCTTCATGCTAGTATTCAACTAGCCTACCAATACTTAACCCTAAGTGAATGCTATCCAAAAAGAACACATCTCTCACAAAAGAGTTTAACACAAAAATATCCCTAAATCTTAAGTACAAATACTCTGAGTATCCACCATCCAGTCCATACAAAAAAATCTCCACAAGTCTAAATTCTTATTTTAGCATTTCTGGGTCTTATGTGTCTTTTCGTTTATGGTTTTCTACCTCATTGGCATTTGTTCATTTAAGGTTTTATAATTCTTTCATTATTTCTTAATTTTATATCTAGGTAATAACCCTTCATGGATCACAACTCCTTTTGTTACTGGCTGATGGGGCGCCATTCATCAACTGTAACGCAAGACTTGAGACCAATCCAATCTGTATAAATATCATAGTCATAGTACTATAATCCATGAATATTAGGTACTAACCTAGTATACACACACACACACACACACACACACACACATATATATATATATATGAGAACACAACCAGCCAGGTAGATAACTAGGTCTGTAGAGACATGAAAAATTGAGGATAAATTTTTCATTTTGACAATAGAACTGTAGCACCCTGAGCCGAGACGTGGCACGTAAATCGAGATAGGTCGAGTCGAGTAATGTGAAATCCTGAAAATCCGACAGGATACGGACTATACCACAACCTAAGAAAAATTAAGTTATGTAATATTAATGATTTTAAATAACCCGATTACGGTAAGTCATGACGGACTTTAATACTCTCAGGTATAAGGTGGCATATGCTCGAAAAAATAGATAACCTGATCGATTGAGTGCCGAGAGGGACAAATGGACCGATACAAATAATTGATTATGAAAATTATGTGAAAATAAATAAGTCATTAACGGGGACCTAATTTTAGCAGAATAAATTCCCGGCTTTATTGGCGAGTTGTAATTTAATATTTTATGAAATAAAATATGAAACTAATACAACAAAATAATTGTGCAGATGATATAAATATAAGATGAATTATTAATAAAGTCCCACAATTAGTAAAATAAATAATGGCGATACCGAGTCTCGGCTTTAAGCTAAATTTACCGGCATCTTATGATGTAATATTTTATGAAATAAAATATCCAATAAATATTAAATAGTGGTATGTGCATGTATGCATATATGTGTGGGTGTATTAAATGTATGCATGCATGTAGGATATTATATATATATATATATATATATATATATTGTACATGTGCATGCAATTAGAAATATGTATATATATATATATGTATATGTGCATTGATGTGTGTATGGGTGTGTATTCGGCTATGAGAGAGGAAGCTGAGAAGAGTAGTGTAATATATAATATATATATATATAATCATATATATGGCACAAATTCAGCTTTGCATTAAATGCAAAGCTGCCTTGTTGGAAGAATAGGGTGGCTTGAACAGTGGGAAGGTCAGAACAGGGAAAGAGGGTGGCTGTTTGCAGGAGAGTTGCGTGAGAAAGTGGGAAAAATCTATGTGTATATGAATACTTCCGTTGGGATTGAGAGGGAAAGAAAATCAGAAATAGAGAAGAGGGAGAGAGAGATAGAGAGAGAGTTCTGAGGAAGAAGGTAACACCAGGAATTAGAAGTGGAAGCAGGAGAAGGAGGAGGCCTACAACAGGAGAGGAACCAGAAAATTGGTAAGCTATATTCAACTAGTTTTCTTTAAATTTTAAGCATGTTAATTTGATTCAATTATAGGAACTTGTAGAGTAAGAAAAATGGAAAACATTGCAAAAGGAATTAGTTGAAATGAGTTAGAATCAAGGGAGAACAGTGGGGTTACAGGTCAAAAACAATAATCGGGTTGGTGGGTTTTCATACTTCAAAACTTAACAAAAAGTGGTTAGATGTTATCCTCTTAGGTACAGAACAAGTTTAGGATTTAAAATGGAGCAAAACAATGGTGAAATGACCACTGAAATGGGGGAAAACCAGTCGGCCGGATTCTGGGTTGGTGGCCAGAAAAGTGAAACTGTATGTTGAGAAAACCGATTGGGTTGGGGCTGAAATATGCTCCAATTTATTGCTTAAAGTTCCAGATTTATTTTGGTATAAAAATAAAGAAATTTGGATGTGAAAATAGGGAGAAAATGGGAGGGGTGGTCGTGGTTTTCCGGCGACCAGCCGGAATTCCAGTTGGAGAAGGTGGCCGGATGATCGGGGAAGAAAGGGGGGGGCGACTGGGCCATGGCCGTTTGGGCCTGTTTCAATTTTTTGATTGATTGGGTTTAAAAAAGGGGAAGAGAAAATTTGGGCCTGGACTACTTAAATGGTTGGGGCCCAATTGGTTAAATGAAAAGAAAAGGAATCAAAAAAAAAAAAGAAAAAGGAAAAAAGGGTAGGGGAGTGCGGTGGCCGAGACTCGAACCCGCGTTGGGCGCGTAGGGGTGAGCGCATGGAGCCGGCTTGGACAGTACAGTCCCGTGCCCTTATTTGCGCTATATATATATTACACTTAATCATTTAATTGAATTAAATTGATTTAATTAAATTAAATACCCCGAAATGGCCCGGAACCCAAATAAGACAAGTCATATATGTTTTCTGACTATCTTGGACCTCCTAGGACCAACGGTGAGGTCTGTGATGTGATACGAGGTCCCAAAAAATAAGAGACCCGTGAAACCCTTAAAAATTACCAAAATGCCCCTAAACCAAAACACTGTCAAACGAACCCCAATTAAAATAAAAGAATAGAGGATTTTTATTATTTCGAATGTTCTAAACTCAATGATAGAGTCCAATTTACAAAAATAGGCCTCGAGGATTGGGAACTCGTGAAGGAGCAAAATGACCGTTTTGCCCTTTTAAGTACAAATATCCAAATTGAATTTCGCGAAAGCCTAGACCGATTTTTTTCGACGTTCCAAACTTAATAGTAGAGTCGGTTTAAGTAAAAGAGATACCAATCATAAAGAGACATAAAATTTGATGAATGGCATGAATTCAGATAATGATGTATTGCGACCTAATTGTGAATTTTAGGAACACCAGAAAGGGAAAGAGAAGGTGAGTTGATTCTTTAGACCGACACAGTGGGAGGGCAGAGTTACTCATTGGTGGATGGAACTGTATTGTGGACACAGCTTACTAGGGTTGTGACCAACCCTATCAAGTACGGTGTTTTGCTAATGTAAGAAGTGGGGTTAAGTTTAGGGACATTTCATGGGTGAATTGAATGATGCATATGCTTAACTGTTGTTTGGGAATTATTCAGATCGTGATTATTTGATGACTTGAGATTTGGTTGTTTATGTGTTTTGTACTTATTATATTTTTGAGAATTCGATGAAGTAATGAATGAGAACTGTTACTATGTGATTGGATTGATGACATGGGTGTGACATGGTGTTTGCATGGGTGCGTCATGCATACTGTTCATGTAATGGATTAATAATATTACATGGCATATAGAGATAAATGTACACTTGCACATGCCACGCCTTAGCTTTACTTTTTGCATTAGCATTGCATTGTACCAGCAGTTAAGCTGACCCATTCGTGGGAAACATTTTTCAGATGACACTCCAGGCACCTGAGACTTGAGGAAGTCTCACAGAGTGGAGGAGACCCGAACTTAGAAGGCTATTTGGCCCGTGAGGCATGTATTGTGATGTACGGGTTTAAGCTCGAATGATGTATTATATGTGTATTGACAAAAGTGATTGTAAGTTAAGTTGAACCTGTTAGATTGTCCTTTATTTCTTTATTATTTTATTTTCCTCTTGCTTCATCAATCGCGCCTTGGGTTCGGTGGAGTTCGGGGCGTGACAAGGTCCACAGTCTATCTTATAAATAACTAGGCATACCGCCTACCGTATAGATAACTAAGTGCACAACCTATATCTCAAATAACTAGGCATACGGCCTATCCCATAAAATATACTATCTATCATATAGACATGAGTTTCTAATCTTAGTCAACTATTATATCAAACAATCACGTACTCTAAGTCAATCGGGAAATCTAGTATAGTGCATACCTGTGCATACCCATGCAACATGTGCACAAAAAAAAAAAAAAAAACATACCACCCAAACTAGCCCAAATAACTTAAGGTCTAAACTTCTCCCACTGTCCCTAGGTATTCGAACCTATGCTTTGATACCACATTGTCACGCCCCGAATTTTCACAAACCAGGGAAGTGAGTGAAATAAACAAAAAGGGAATAATAAAGGACAATTACATGCATTTCAAACATTAACCCAATTCATGTCCTGACACTGACCATAGGGCCTTGCCCGTTGTTTCATAACATACAAATAAACATATATGGTTTAGGGCTTATGCCCTTGTACAACATCAAAATATGCCCCAAGGGCCAAAAATCCTACTAAGTTCATGTCTCCTCCACTCTGTAAGACTCCCTCAAGTCTCAAGTGCCGGGGGCGTCATCTGTAATATGATATCCCACGAATGGGTCAGCGCAACTGCTAGTATGACACAATACTAATGCAAGGAACAAAATTAAGGCGTGGCTTGTGCAAGTGTACATTTATCATCTACATGTACATTTATAATCTGCATTCCATCCAATTCATCAACATAATGAAAAGGCGGTATGCGTGACACACCCATGCAAACTCTATGCCACACCCATGTCTCGTTTGTGGACCGCATCCGATGGATCCCTGAGTACCAATGTAATGGCCAATTTTGGGTTTTTCACTACAGGATCTACACCCTCATAATGCATAGCACCACGTGCTCAACCCACACTATGCTTTAAAGAATCACACCATACCAATATGCCTTGATTCCACCATGCAATCAGTAGTCTTAATGAAGCATTTTACCAATACATGGAGCATGCTTTAAATAATGCATTCTACTTAAAGCAACAATAATAATATTTGAATCACCAAACCTCTTCCACATGCATGTATGCTATGTATAATCAATTTAAATAGTACTCAAATCACATATTCACAATCTTGACAACTCTCCAAGAACATAAATCTTGTACAGCACTAACACAGAACAAATCATAACTCCAAAAAACAACAAAGAACACCCAAACACATAAACAATCAACTCTAGGTTTTGATTCGAAGCAACCATTCCCTATGTGATCGTCTAACATTAAATAAACATATGATTCATTCAATCAACATGCAAATCATTCCTAAACTTAATCCTATTCCTTACTTAGCAAAATATCATACCTAGAAAGGTTTGTCTCAATCCTATGAAGTTGTGTTCACTGTGTAGCCGAACCAATCAGTGAAAATGTAGTCCCCTTTATTGTATCTGTCTAGAAGATCAAACCGCCTTTTCCTTCCTTTCGGTGTTCCTAATATTCACAAAGCATGTCTCAGTCTATCGTCACATGAATTTATGATATTCATCAAATTTTATGTCTCTTTACTTTTGATATCTCTTTTACTTAATTAGACTCTACTATTAAATCTGGAACATCGAACAAAGTTGGTTTAGGCTTCTGCAGAATTCAATTCGGACTTCGGTACTAAAAAGGGCAAAATGGTCATTTTGTACTTTTTCGGGTTCTTACTTCTTGAAACATCTTTTCTTAAATCAGACTACACGGTTGAGTCCAAAACACTCGAAATAATAAAAATTCACTATTCTTTTATTTTAATCAGAGTCCATTTGAGTACTTTTCGACTTAGGGTCATTCGGCGTTCCTACGGGTATTTTTTTTTTGGAACTCTGTCTCGTGAAAAGGATCTCACCATTAAACCCTAAAGGTCCAAAACAATAATTTTTCATTATTCATTCGATTAATTTACGCGTCGGAATTAAATTTGAAATTTATTAATTTAAACCACTTATTTAAATTAATTAGTGTAGCTAATACATATAGTATTTGAGCCCAAATAGACCACATGTGCCTTGGTGGCACAATGGCTAAGTTTCTCACCCTTTTTCCTTGGGTCATAGGTTCAATTCACTGCCTAAACAAATTTTTACAATTCTGTTTTCTATTTTTTTTTTCATTTACTGTACATTTTCAAGCCAATCGTTGGATAGCTTCTCATTTTCAACCAAACACATCCCAAACTCAAATTTAAAAATTTACCCATAAAGTAACAGTCTTGGGAAGCCATCTGAATGGGTGGGTCTGGTTGGACTCGACCCAGTTTGGCCCAAATTAAATCACAAAAACCCTAGTGGGGCAACAGCCTCCCACGCATGGCTGGTCATCTTCTCCGTCAACGGCGACTCATAGGTGATGGTTTTCTTGCGTTTTTCAGTGGGGTTCATACCTACAGATCATGAGCAACCTAAATCTACCCTTTTTTTTCGATCGGAGTGCCGGATCTCCCCAAAAACAGGGAAAACTGCAGCCTCACCAGGGCTACGCGGTTTTTCGATAGCCCCTTTTTCTTCCCGTTTTCCTACCGTTTTCTACACCGTTTCGGCCCAGTTTTCCTCCCATTTGATTTTTTCACCTCTTAGGAATAATCCCCCATTGTTTAAACCAAGTTAATCACATCAAAATTACACCACCCAATTTTAATTCTTTCTCTGTAAATGCCATGTTCTAACCCAATCCAGGTTCGGTTTTTTTTTTTTTTTTCTCGATTCCAATCACAACATAAACCAATTTACATGCTTAATAAGATTATAAAATTAACTTTAGCATTCATGCTTCTAAAAATTGAAGAACAAAAACTCAGTTTCTTACCCATTGTTTTCCTGTTGCGCGCCACTGAACTACACCCCTGAACCACCTTCTACTTCTTCCTTCTTCCTTTTTCTTTCCTTATCCTTTTTCTTTTTCCTTCCTGCTTCGTGCCGCACCATGCTCCCGCTGTGCCAAATCTACCCTCTCTCTCTCTTTCAGCTGCTCTCCCTCCCTTTTTTGTTTCTTCCTTTCCTTTCCCTCTTTCTTCTCCCCCGTTCTGCTTTTCTTTCTATTTCCATGTAGCAACCTTTATTGGCTGCCCTTCCACCATCCCACTCTTCTCCATCAACCACGTCCAAATCCTATACAATATATATATATATATATATATAAAACTCTCAACTTACCCCTCACTTGTGTCGGTAGCCTTGCTGCCTTCACCACCCTCACACGGCACACCCTAACACACCCTGCCAACACTTTTTCTCTTTTTCTTTTCTGTTCTTTTTCCCTTTTTTTTTTTACTTGCATGCATTTGTATGCTTTTGTATATAAAATAAATTGCATTATATATATATATATATGTACATTCATACTAATATATATATATATATTTATCAAATACATATACATGTTCTACCATACATATATTTATATATATATATATATATTTTTTTTTTCCAGGTCTCTACAATGTCAGCAAGGCTATAACGGCTAGTTGATGGAGAAACTACTTATATAAGCCATGGATTGGATCATTCCAAGATATGACAAAAAAGGCATTTGAGATTCTCTTCTACAATATATATCTCTTCTCTTTTCCTATGAGTTTTTCTTTATATAATTTTGCTTTTTGGACAACGTGATAGAGGATTCGATACCTTCGCCTATTGTTGGCGTGCATATAATAGGCATTTTCTGTGAGATCATAGGGTTTTATCTTGGAGCCAATTGACTCCGGTAGCAACCGCACGTAGAGAGGAGCTTCGACTTTAGGACAGCGCTTGGAGGTGTGCCTCACTTTTCTCTCAAGCCTGATTTTCTTGTTATTCTCTTTGCATTCTCTCATTTGATATTATTGATTGTTTTTCTTTTTTTATATTGTTATGCTATATGATAAATAAATACGTTATAATATTTGTTTTAAAATAAAAGCCCCAACATTCTAAAGTCGAAGTTTACTATCAATTTGTGAAAGTTTTAAAAAAAGTTTTGTGTTTTCTAAATTTGTAAGTTTTTTTTTTCTCAAAATAGAAAGAAGATATTTTTATTCTTAATTGTATTTTTTCCTTATTCTACACGTAGTGATTAAAATATATAATATAACTAGTAATAAAATTTTCATAGATAGTAACTTTATTCACCTATTATTTTGGAAAGTTGACTTGTTAAATTGATACAAGAAAAAACTTCTTTTACATTTACAAGACTCCTTTTGGCTTTTGAATTTTCAATTAATCTTAAATAGCACTTACTATAAAAAGAGTATATAGGTATTGTAATTGTGCAAATTGATATTATAGCAGAGATTTTAATTATGTATTGGAAAATAGTAATAGAAGTTTTGGAGTATATACAATATTATATATTTGCTAGTAAATGGAATTTAATTCTATATGGAAAGTAAATTGAAATTGGTTTTAAGGAAAACATCTTTCTTTCCTTCTCAAGATTCTTTGTATTAAGACTTTTTTCGTTGATTGCAAATATTTAGAAGATAGTGTTGCAAAAGGAGTTTTACTTTGGTCAACTTATGCACGTATCATAACGGAAGTTTTAAATATATATATATATAGGCCTTTAATTGTGCATATTAATATCTCTCTCTTTTCATTTGATATCAAATAGCATTTGCTATAACAGAATATAGGCTTGGATTGTGTAGCATAATTGTGCAGATTTATATTAAAGCAATGGAATTTAATTCCGTTTTGGAAACTAGTAACGGAAAACAATAGGTCTTTTTAATATTATACACACACACACACACACACACACATATATATATATATATATATATTAAGAGAATAACCCATAGTGACACTTATGTTTATTCTCTCAGTGATTAGATACATTGGTTCTCAACTCTTTCTCTCTCTCTCTCTCTCTCTCTCTCTCTCTCTCTCTCTCCTTTAGGCCCTATTATAAATTTAATGGCAAATATTGAGGAAGCGCTTAGAGTTAAGCCCGAGAAATTTAATGGCCAAAATTTTTGTAGATGGCAAAAATAGTTAAGGTATTGCCTAATCTCTTTTCCTTAGGCCTTAGGTCAATTATTATGGTGAGACCTATTTGGATTATTGTTTTTAGTATTTCTTTTAAAATTTCTATCATTTGGTTTGAGGTTTTTCCTCCCACTATTATTTCTTGCATTATTATTCTTCTTGTTAAAATTGTCATGATTTTTCACAAGACTAACATTAGGGTATTTATCTTCTTTCTTTAATGTGTTAGTCCTATGTTTTTCTTCTACCCTAAGAGAGCTTATCACTTTGGTAAAGGTCAACTCTCCTTGTTTATGCCTAAGGGTTTTTGCAAAATCAGTCCATGATGGAGGTAGTTTATCAACTACCAATTAAACAAGAGACCTTAAAATCTTCACTAAGTATTGTTCCATTTTTCTCAACTTCTCTCAAAAGTTCTTGGAACTCATGGATTTGGTCTCCTACGAATTTTGAATCTTCCATTTTATAACTATTAAAAGTGGATACTTTAAACCTCTTTACCCCAGCATCTACAATTTCATATTTTGCTTCTAAGGCATTACATAATTCCTTAGCACTTGTGGTGGTATGGTACACATCATAGAGATCGTAAAAAAGAGCACTCAAGATTCTATTTTGACAATGATATTCAATTTGTTCCTTAGAAATTTTAGAGGTTGATTATATTTATGGGGCGAGCATATCATTGGGCCAAGAATTGCTACTACAAGAAGACTGAGGAGTATGTCCCTAAGTCCAAGCAAAATCAACGAGGTCCAAAAGCCCAAGTCAACATGGTGGAAGATCAAGAAAATTCCTCTGAGCCTAACTTTGGGTATAATTCTAGCACTTCTATTAATTTGACTTGTCAAAACAAAGATTGGTGGTTAGATTTTGGAGCTAACATACATGTATGTTTTGATCATAATTTTTTCAAAACTTATCAGAAATCAAGTGGAGTAAGTATAACTCTAGGAGATGATTCTATCACACGAGTTCATGGAATTGGGCAGATTGATCTGAAGATGATCTAGAAAGATTTTGACTTTAAAACATATGTGACATGTTCCTAGAATCAGAAGAAATTAAGTGAGTGGGTCATCCTTAGTCCAACAAGGGTTTGAAGTTGTGATGGAGTCTAATAGAGTAATGATTTCAAAGAATAATGTATTCGTTGGTAAATGATATGTGAATGAAGGAATTTTTAAATTGAATGTTCTTGTTGACAATAATAAAATTTCATCTTTTGTTTTCAATGTTAAATTGTGTGATGTATGGCATGGGAGATTAGGGCATGTTAATTTAAAGAAAATTAAAAGGTTAATGGATCTTGACTTAATTCCTAAATCCAAAGTAGATTTTAAACATAAATGCAAGGTTTGTGTACAAGTAAAACAACCTAAAAGTCACATAAGTTTGTTGTTCACAATACCCAACTTTTAGAGTTAATCCATACTGATGTGTGTAATTCAAATAGACCACATACTAGGGCTGGGAATAAATATTTTGTGACATTCAAAATAATACAATAATAGAGTCGAAAATCCCTCTACATCAACTAGTGAGATACCCTCCTCTACTTCTTTTATTCCTTCAAATAAAGATATACCCTTAGCTAGTTTCAATGATCAAAGAAAATTAACAGAACTTAGGAGGAGTAAGAGGCCTAGAGTAGAAAAGAATTTTGGTGAAGATTTTTATACCTTTTCTGGTTGAAGGAAATCCTAGTACTTATAAAGAATTTGTAACTTCTATAGATGTTCCATTTTGGAAAGAGACGATTAATAATGCATTTGAATCTATAATTCAAAATCATATGTGGGAGTTAACTAATATGCCTCTTGGAAATAAGGTGTAAATGGGTGTTTAGGAAAAAGTTAAAACCTGATGGGAGTATAAATAAATTTAAGGCTAGACTAGTGGCTAAAGGTTTTACACAAAAGAAAGATATAGATTATTTTGACACTTACTCTCTTGTATTTAGAATTATTACTAGTAGAACTTTGGTAGCCTTAGCTTATGTACATAACTTAGTTATACACCAAATAGATGTTAAGACTACTTTTTTAAATGGAGACTTAGATGAGGAGATATATATGGAGCAACCTGAAGGGTTTATAGTTAAGGGTTAAGAATATAAAGTATGTAAGTTGGTCAAATCACTTTATAGCCTTAAAAAAGCTCCTAAATAGTGGCATGAGAAGTTTGACAGAGTGATACTTGATTATGGTTTTAAGATAAATGAACATGAAAAATGTGTATATTACAAGGGAAATATTAAAGAGTATGTAATTTTGTGTTTTTACGTTGATAATATTTTAATATTTGGGACAAACATAGAAATAGTTAATGACATAAAAACATATCTTTTAAGAAGTTTTGGTATGAAAGATTTAGGCGAGGCTTATGTAATTTTGGGAATAAAATTAAAGAGAACTTCTAAGGGGGTTATTTTAAATCAAAAAGTACAATAGAAAAAATGTTAAAAAAGTTCAATTACTTTGAAAGTAAGCCTGTGACAACTCCATATGATTCTAATGTACCCTTGATGAAGAATAATGGAGAGCTTTTATCCCACTTAAGATATTCCCAATTAACAGGATCACTTTTATATATTGCTAATAAAACTAGACCTGATATAGCTTTTGCGGTTGGGAGACTTAGTAGGTATACACGTAATCCAAGTAAAGTTTATTGGGTTGCCTTAGAAAGAGTGTTTAATTATTTGAGAGGAACAATGGGATATTCCTTGTGTTATAAAAGTTTTCTTGGAGTGGTGGAAGGATACAGTGATGCTAATTGGATCACTGCTAACTTAGATGTGAAATCTACAACTGGATATGTATTTATGCTTGGAAGAGCAACCAGTTCCTAGGGGTCTAAAAAAAAAACTTTGATTTCAAGAGTACCATGAAGTCTGAATTGATAGCATTAGATAGCACATGCATTGAGGCCGAGTAGATTAAAAATTTATTGTTAGACTTACCCTTAGTAGAGAAACCAATGCTTGCAATAGCTATAAATTGTGATATCTTTAGTAAGGCAGACGCAGTCAAATAAGAAGATGAACAGACATATACTAGAAATGTATAAATTTGTAAGAAGCTTGATAAATAAGGATGCAATATCCTCAGAGTTTGTGAAATCTGAGAAAAATATAGTTGATCAGCTAATGAAAGGATTCTCTAAGAGTAGAGTCCTAGAATTGTCAAGGGAAATGGGCCTAAGCAAGTAAGGGAGTCACCTAGGGAGGTAACCCAATATTTGTGATTGGAGATCCCATGAAGGAGGTTGAACGGGTAGGAACAATTCATATTACATGACTCAGATTTAGCACTACTTTGAGGATATTCTCTCCTGCTTATCCCTATGGCATTAGTGCTGTTGATATGTGATGTTAGGAAGGCTATTATTCACTATGAGTGCCAAAGCAGGGTTTTGCCTATGAGGTGCAATTCTATTATACCCCTGGAGGACTCGCTTATATAATACCCTGAATGAGGCTAAGGCAGAATTTGCCTGCGAGATACTGGTCACATATACCCTTGGAAGACTCACTTAAGTGAAACCTGTCATGAAGTCGCGACATGAGAATTGGGCAATTTTCTAAAGGTTTTGTGAGAATGAAGATTAGTGCATGGCCATTAATAGTGCTAACCCACACTCTAATCTTAAATCTATACTATGTGTGTGACTAGTTGAAGTTTGGTTCAAAGGATCTAGTTTAAGACCTAGTTCATTATGATCCTTCAAATGGAAGTTGGTTAACACTAAGTGAGATTCAAGTCGGAAGACACCTACACCCATTGCATAGTATAAAGTTGCCGAAATAATTTTATTTACATATATTTGATTTTATAAAGTTTTGTTATTGTTTTATTTTATTTAAAATGGGGGATTGTTGAATATTTAATTAAAATAAAACATTAAATGGGATATTTCAATTTTAAAGGTTACTAGCTATTATGATTTTAGTACAAATTTCATTAAGTGACCATAATGAGTATAATGTCAGCCTTAAAGGCTATAACAACTAGTTGATGGAAAAACTGCATATATAAAACATGGATTGGATTATTCCAAGATATGACTAAAAAAACATTTGAGATTTTCTTCTATAATATCTTTCTCTTCTCTTTTTTTGTGAGTTTTTCTTCATATAATTTTTTTCTTCTGGGCAACGTGATAGATGATTTCGGTACCTTTGCCTATTGTTGACGTACATATTGTGGGCATCTTCTGTGAGATTATAGGGTTGTATCTTAGAGCCGATTGACTCCGCTAGCATCCGCACACGGGGAGGAGCTTCGACTTTAGGACAACGCTTGGAGGCGTGCCTCACTATTCTCTCAGGCCTGATTTTCTTGTTATTCTCTTTGTATTCTCTCATTCGATATTATTGATTGTTTTTCCTTTTTTTATATTGTTATGTTATATGATAAATAAATATATTATAATATTTGTTTTAAAATAAAAGCCCAATAATATATACTGTTTTATTTAAGATTTGATTATTTTTTCACATTTTTATATGTTTTTATGGTTGAATCTTTTAAAATTGTTCCATATTTATTTATTTTTATACAAAAGATGTGAAGAGAGAGAGTCCTAAATACTATTTGTATGTACTAATCTAAATCAGAATCATATATATAAAAAAGATGAATTTTTTCATCTTAAATAAATGAGTAAATTCCACCTACTTCCTCTAAGGTTTCTGACAATTACAGAAACCTCCCTTATAATTTCTGAAATAACATTGTCCCCCTTCTGGTTTCAATGTTGATAACAAATTCCCCCCTACCGTCAATGACCGTTAGTTGACCTAACAGAATTTGATGATGTAAGCAATTCTTTTTGTCTAAATGCCAATTTTGCCCCTTACAAGTCATGGTTAAATGACTAAACTACCCTCACTTTAATAGTAATTTTTTTAATTAAAAAAAAAAAAACAAAATTTCTCCTTCCATCTCCTTTCTCTCTACCTTCCTTCAAACGCATTTCTCTATCTCTTTCTACAACCCACTTTCTCTCTCTCTCAACTTCAAGAATCCTCTTCCATGGCCCTGGTTTTCTCTTTCTCTCTCTTTATATATCACCTCCATCCTCCTCTTATTTTTCCACAACTTTGATCCACCAATTTTCTCTCATTTTCTACTGCTTTCTCACAACCCAAATAGTCCCGGTCCTACCTATCTCCACAGATCCATAACAAGAACAATCATGCGGTCAAGCTTGTGTGCCTTCAATCTCTCAACCCAACTACTTTGAACTTTTCCCTTTCCATACCCTTTCTTCTTTTTCTAATTCGGTCAAACAAAAAACCACCACCGCAGTGCAAAACCAAGAAGAAGCGAGCCAGCAGCACTGAGAACACCAGCTGCGACGATAATAGCAAGACTTTTGTTGCTCAAACCACCACATTTTAATCCAATAGGCTTACCACATAGCCCATTGTTCCCACCAAAGTTCTCTGCCTGAAATTTCGACAAATCAGACGGAATCGGGCCAAAGAGTTGGTTGCTCGCAACAGAAAACTGCTTTAGCCGATCGAGTGAACCAAGCTCATATGGAATCGAACCGGACAACTTATTGTCATTCATAACAAGATTGTTCAAAAATTTTGAGTCGACTTTCGTGAAGTGTTGAGATTGAAGAATTGAGCAACGAAGTTTTGTTGGGTTTGAGGATCGAGAGTTTGTGTTGTTAATTTTGTTCAATGGAAACCGAGGCCGATCCTTAATTTTGTTTAAGGACCTAGAACCGTTCGTGCACCTACTAATGTGTAGAGAGGGGGATTCGTGATAGGATGGGAAGTGGAGGTAGTGGTGCCGTCTGGGTTAGGGCTTGATGTCATCAGTGGGGGCTTTTCGATTTTGACGGAGCTTCTGTTGCTTAGATAGATTCATCGGAGCTTCCTTCCGCTGTGAAAGCATCTATTGGTCCAACGATAGCTTATCCTTCTCCAACTTCCCCCTCTTCGGCGAAATCGCCATTGCCAACCAACCATCAATGTCGCCAAAGACTAAGTCTGATAGTGTTTCCCAACTCATCAACCATATCAAACACCTCCTTTGTCGCAAAACTGTCGTGATTGCAGCCCTCGACGCGGGGCTCTACTCCGAAGCCATCAGACACTTCTCTAAGATTTGCGATAGCTAATACATTTCAGGAAAAAGAATTAAGGGTATGCGCCCTTGGATTAACCCTTGAGCGACGGGTGCAAGCCTGTAATCCACAAAGAGACAAACTGAAAGGAAAGAAAGAGGGAAGATAATTTCTAATTTTTGACTTTAAAATAATTATTAAAATATAAGGGGTAAAATAATAAATAGACATATTTTGTTAATGTCGTTCAGCCGACAAGTCTAACAGGGAGAACAATGTTATTTCAGAAAGTATAGAGAAAATTTTTGTAATTGTCAGAAACCTCAGAAGAAATAGGTGTAATTTACTCTAAATAACCTAACTTGACTCCATATCTACTTTTTTAAAAAGGATGTTTGCATATATATATATATATATATATGAGATAAAAAGTTTATTTTTTAAAATAGTACAATAATTTTTAATAATATAAATGATTTATTATTATTACAATTATAATTGCTGTCAAAATGAAACTCATCATCATGTTTAAAAAAAAATACTAGTGTCATTTATAAGTATTATTCACTTGAACTTTGATTAATATATGTATTATATATTTATGGGTAAATTACACCTACCTCCCCTGAGGTTTCTGACAATTACAGAAACTTCTCCTATACTTTCTGAAATAACACTGTCCCCCCTCTGGTTTCAATGTCTATAACAGATTCCCCCTCCATCAATGACTGTTAGTTGACCTAACGCCATTTGATGATGTAAGCAATTTTTTTTTTATCTAAATGCCAATTTTATCCCTTACAAGTCATGGTTAAATGACAAAATTACCCTCACTTTAATAATAATTTTTTTAATTAAAAAAAGACAAAATTTCTTCTACCATCTTCTCTCTCTCATAAACCTCAATTTCTATGCCCTAACCACGCAAACATCTCTCTCTCAATTTCTCGGCCCTAAGCTCTTTCCTCCTCTCTCATCTCTCTTTCAATCCCATTGAACCTAGGCTCATTTCATCTCATTTTGCATTTCTTCTTTTCAAGGATATGCTTTGGCTTGGATCAAGCCTGGTGACAGTACAGAAGTATACAAGAAGCCATTTTGATCATTGTGTGTATTTTCTTAAGTTTCGTGATGGTTCATTTATATATTTTCTTTTATAAATAGATGACATGCTCATTGCATCTAAAAGCAAGGTGGAGACAGATATGTTGAAGACATAGTTGAGAAATGAGTTCGAAATGAAGGATCTTGGTGAAGCTAAGAAGATACTTGGCATGGAAATTGAAAGAGATAGAGTGAATGCCATAATTTGTCTGTCATAGAAGCAATATCTGAAGAAAGTGCTACAACGTTTTGGTTTAGATGGCAATACAAAACTTATTAGTACACCTTTGACCTCTCACTTCAAGTTTAGTGTTTTGATGTCTTCGCACGTAGATAAGGAGCCTAAGTATATGGCTCATGTTTTGTATGCAAAAGCAATTGGTGCTTTGATGTATGTTGTGGTGTGCACAAGACATGATATTTCACACTCTGTCAGTATAGTGAGCAGATATATGCATCATCTAGGTAAAAGGCACTCGTAGGCAGTAAAATGGATTTTACGATACATTTCAGATACAATAGATGTTGGTTTGATGTTTGAGAAGGATGATCAACTTGGTTAACATGTGGTTGGATATGTGGATTCAAACTATGTTGGAGATTTGGATAAACGTCGGTCAACTACAGGATATGTCTTTACTCTTGCTAGGGGACTGATGAGTTGAAGATCAACATTACAGTCAATAGTTGCTTTGTCTACCACTGAGGCAGAAAACATGGTGGTGTCAGAGGCAATTAAGGAAGCTATTTGGTTACATGGACTGATTGAGGATTTAGGGAATGGTTAGAAGCATGTTGAGGTTTACTATGACAGTCAGAGTGAAATTTGTTTAGCAAAGAATCAGGTTCATCATGCTCAAATGAAGCATATTGACGTTTGTTTCCATTTTATTCGAGAAGTTATGAATGATGGGGGGTATTCTTCTTTAGAATATTGAGACTATAGATAATCCTGTAGATGTGCTTACTAAGATGGTGACTGGGATCAAGTTCAAGCACTGTTTGGACTTGATCAATATCTCTTATGTTTGAGCACTTAAGGGTGCATGGCGCCTAAGGGCGCATTTGAAGGCAGCTATGATCCATTTACTTTATTTTTCTATGGTTTGGAGAATTCAGGCCAAGGTGGAGATTTGTTGGATGGTTGTCATGAATTCATCCGGATTCTTGATAACCTATTTGCGAATGAAACATGTTGAACCGTGTTTGTTTTTGGGTCCGTTTTTTTCTTTTATGTTGTAACCCACTTATATAAGGATATTATTTTTTAGGGTTTTGACTGAGGAGAAGATAGTCATTATTAGGAAAAAATAGATTTTGGGTTTTTGGAATTTTTTGCTCTTGTAATCTCTTTGATACATAGTGGACTGATCATCACTGCCCGTAGATGTAAACATTTTGCCGAACCACGTAAATCTTGTGAATTTTTTGTACATTTTATTTATTTATTTTTGTTTGAGATCGATTTATTGTTTTGTTTGATCGCTTCTGCACAACAGATTCTATATCTGGGAATGAGGGTATTGGATAATATGGTTTTGTACATTTTGGTAAAGATGACCATTTAATTCTTTGGACAAAGTACTTGTCTATTTTCAAATTTTGCTCAAGATTTGAATTAATACTTCTTCAAAAGGATATATGAAAACAACAAATGTCTCAAATCAAGCCCTTTAGGAGAAATATGGTCTTACAAGCAAACCCAACAAAAAGTTATGTTATAGTTTTCAAGACTATAAAATGGGAGGAAGTAGAAATACCTTCTGCGTGGACACTGGCATTTACTGTACCACATCCGAAGCCAAAACTTGAAGAAATTGAGTATGCTGTGACACACCCCGACGGCAACATCGATTTGCATTTCTCTTCTTTTAGAAAATTAACTTATGAAGGTAAAAGTATAGTTGATCCTTCATCTAGCTATGAACCCTCTGACCAAACCTCTTTCAAAACAACACTTCAAGCCCAAAGTATTAGTCGTCATCATATACCCCAGACTTCTTACTCTATTGAGAAAAATAATAATTAATATTTTTACAGAATTTTTTTATAATATTAATTATTTAAGAGATAAAATAGTTATATATGTACTTATATATGTATATATATTCCATTTATCATGTCTTTATAAGTATATTTATTAATTCAACATAATTGAAGTCAAGATTATTATAAGTAAAAAAAATATGACATCAAGAAAATAACTTTTTTCCTTGAAAATGACATTAATAATTTTTTGATACCTTAAGTTGATTATTAAATGTATTTTTTTTTATACAAAACATCAAAATGTCGTTAAAAATTTGTATATAAAATCTTATTTTAGTACCGAAAAGCATTTACATGTAATAAATACTTATTAGTTAATAACAGTATGAGAAAAATTAATAATTAATAATTTTAATAATTAATAAAATTATAAATTTTTTTGTGTATTAATTATAAAAAGGTTGACTGTGTTTAATTCTATAGACAACTTGAAGAAATTTGAAATTAAAATCTTCTTATTCAAACTACAAAATTTTATTTTGTAATTAAATTCAAACTTTTAAAAATGTGTATTAATTCTCCAGTCTTGCAAATGCATCAAATATGGGTGTTCAAAGGAATAAAATAAAAGTAAATTTAACTTTTGTTATTATTTACATTAAATAATTATTTTCAAATTTGAATATGCGCTACCGCAATTAATATTCTAAGCATTTTTTTCTAAATGAATAATTAGATTGACTTTTCATGAGTTATTTGAAATTATAGGAATTTCTCTTATATTTGAAATTACATTGATCTTTCATTTGTTATACTGACAATATGTAAATTATCTTTGCATATAAAATTTTTCATTGACGGTGTTAGAATTTTAATCAAATTTTTTTATATGACGATTTTTTTTTGTGTATTGATGTAGGACATATTTGGTACCCTAAAAATAAGGAAAGTTGTTTTAAAGTTGTATTATGATTGTTTATTTTTTAATTTTGATTTGTTTTCTTATTCGAATTACTAGTCTTTATTGTAATAGGATTAGTATAAAAATAGGAGTTTTGGTTTCCTAGCCAAAATAGGAGTATTCTAACACTATAAATATGATGTAACATGTCTTTATGGTTATGTTTTTTTCTTTTTTTTCTTTTTTTCCAGAAAACTAGAAACTTTATCATACTAGAAAACTATAGTCACAAGTAGAAGTTAATTCAAACTTTTCTAAACAAAGTAATTGAGAAAATAAAAATTATTATAAATGACAAAAAAATGAAATTGAAGGCCTAAACGAAGTCGTTTAGCCCCATGGTAGCTTCGGTCATTGCAGAGCAATGAGCATTATCCCTCTTGCCTTATTAGGTCAAGATAGGCTCTTTGTTCCACAATGAACGTGACTGACCAACTCCACGTCTACAAGTATTTTTTCTTGGAATAGGTCTTGGAACGTTCCTATTGTGCTTTAAAAGTCTTCGTCACTTGTTCTACATTAGTCCCCTCCTCTTGAAAAGAACTCAACCTCGAATTACAATCAGGATAGAGAGGGTCTTTTGCATGGTACTCGTAGATGTCAGTAACATTGAAAGTTTGTGGAATTCTCATAGTTTTCGTCAAATCAACTACATAAGCTTTGTTATTAGCAAGGTGGAACGAAAACGTAGAAAGAAGAATCGAACACATCGAATTCGTTATAAAATAAGTAACATGGGGACTCCTCACCCAAACAAGAAAAATAATTCTCCAAAATTCGTAATTATTTATTATTGATAAAAAAAACATAATCATAAAGACATATTATATCATATTTATAGTACTAGAATACTCTTATTTTGATTATGAAACCAAAACTCCTATTTTCGTACAATCCTAATACAATAAATGTTATAACATGAAAATTTTTTTTTTTTTATTATTATTATTATTTATTCTTGCAATTGTTAATTAATTAATTATTATTATTATTATTATTATCATTATTAAGAATGTGATGTGTGTATTGTATGTGTACAATTATGTGTATGCTACATATGCATGTATATATATATTATATGCATATTTAAATTTGGAGAATATATATATGTATTTATTTGTGTATATATATATATATATATGTACATAACAGTGCACAGTGTGTGCATGTGTGTGTGGGCCGGTTGTGTGTGTGTGTGGCTTTGAGTGTTACACACTCAAAGGGGTATGGGTGAGGTTGAGTGTGTGAGTAGGATTCAGGGAGTGGGGGAGTGCAGAAGTGGGCAGAGAGTGGTTGGTCTTGGAGGGAAGAGAGAGAGAGAGAGAGAGAGAGAGAGAGAGAGAGAGAGAGAGAGAGAGAGAGAGAGATATAGAGAAATGAGGGTGTGTCTCGGGTGAGAAGAAAAGAGAAGGAAAGAAAGAGAAAGAAGAGAGAAACAGAGAGAGAGAGAGAGAGTTCTAGACTGTGAAGAAGGAGAGGAAGCTCGAGGAGGAACCAGAAAGGTGGAAGTGGGCACGGCTAGAGAGAGAAACAGCCAAGAAAAATTGTAAGTGGGTCACTTCTGTTTCAAATTTTTTTAAAGCATTTTAATTGATTTGAATTATAGGATCTTAGAGAGCATAATGTAGGGGTTAATTTGCAAGAAGAATGAGAATGAATGGTTGAGAAACTAGGGAGAAATCCCTAGTTGCAGGTTTCGGCCATGGAGGTTGAACCTCATCATTTCATGTGTAAAATTTCCTTTAAATGATCCTAAAATAACCCTATGAAGTGCAGAAAGTGAATGGGATTGAATTGAGTTCAAAACAGTGGGGGAAAATGGGGGAAAAATGGGTGGCCGGAGAGTTGACCGAGGGTTTGACCCTCTATTTCGTGGAGATGGAGGGGGTTTTGAGGGAAATGGGGGTTGGGGATGTGATCTACGTGAAAAAAGGGAGGGAATGGCATTTTGAAAATGGGAAAAACACGCCGGAGGTCGGTCGCCGGCGCCGGAGAAGGCGCCGGAACCCTACCGCTGCTTCACCGGAAAATCGGGGAAGAAGGTGGGGTGTCGGGTCGGGTCCTGGGTCGGATCTGGTTCCAGTTCGGGCGGGTACGGGTCGCCCCTGCCACGTGTCAGCCATTGTTTTAAATTAAATGAATTTGAACCTTTTAGAATTTAAACCTTTGAATTTGAACCTTTTGAATTTGAACCTTAACCTGAACTTTCAGAAATTACGAATTGACCCCCCAACTGTTAGAAATTACACTTTGACCCACCTGATTAAATTATTAATAAAATATTAATTAAATTAATTAATTAATTATTTAATTTAATTAATTTAATTAATTAAATATTCAAAAATATCCCGGAGTCCAAATGGGACAAGTCATAGGTGTATTTTGACTATCTCGACCATTCTGAGACCAATGGTGAGGTCCGTTTTACGAGACGGGGTCCCGAAAAATAAAAGACCCGTAGTAACCCTTAAAATTACCAAATGCCCCTAGATTGAAACACAGTCAAACGAACTCCGAATTAGGTAAACAAATAGTGGAATTTTATTATCTCGAACATTTCGGACTCAACCGTGGAGTCCGATTTGTGAAAAGAGGTCACGAAATGTAAGGACACGTGTAAAGTGCAAAATTACTGTTTTGCCCTTTTGAACCCCGGTGTCCGAATTGAGTTCTACGAAAACCTAGACTTACTTTCTTAAACGTTCTAAAACCAATGGTAGAGTTTAATTTAGCATAATAGAAACCTATGAATTTAAAGACATAAAATTTGATGAATAGCATACCTTCAAACAACAGTGGACTGAATTGTAATTCCTACTTTTAGGGACACTGACAGGACAGGAGGAGGCGATCTGATCTCCTACATTTTCGTCCGCCCGTTCAGTTACATATAGTGCTCGATCTTCTAGGGTTGATACCAACCCATCAGGTATGGTGTTTTGCTAGTGTTAGAAATGAAGTTAAGTTAGGAATATTTGTGAATGACTAAATGCTGTATGTGTTATCTGTAATGTGTTTACCTGTTTATTTGGAATTGGTTGTTCACATGCTTGCATGTTACTTGTACCTTATGAATATTTAATGAATGATGAATGTGACTCACGACATGTGTATATGTTGATTTTACGAGATATGCTCGCATGTGGAATCAGTTAGGTGATTTATGTATTATTGTCTCGAGCATGCTATATTGTGGAAACCATGTATCATTGAGATTGCATTGGCATATTGGCATATGATGAATCCTTTGAGAACATGGCGTGGGTAAGCACGTGGTGCTTTGCATTATGAGGGTGTAGATCCTGTGGTGAAAAACCCAAAATTGGCCATTGCATTGGTACTTCGTGCCATCGGGGAGTACCCGTAAATGAGACATGGGTGTGGCATAGAGTTGTGCATGGGTGTGTCATGCATACCGTTCATATATATTACTGCGATGTTTGAATGTCATTTAGAAATAAATGTACACTTTGCACATGCCACGCCTTAGCTTTATTTCTGGCATTAGCATTTCATCATACCAGCAGTTGTGCTGACCCATTCGTGGGCAACATTTTCAGATGAGGATCCTCCAGCCACATGAGATTTAGTGATGCCCTGAGAGGGCGAAGCACGTGATGTATTTGTGATCCATGAGACTTGTATTTCGTTATGTAAGGGCTTAAGCCCGAATGACTGATGAACAATGTATTCGATGTTACTTTATGTATGGATGATGATGGATGCATGTTTATTGAATTTAATTACTTTTGTCCTTTTATTTATTTTACTTTCTGTCTCGTTACTCGCGCCCCGGGTTCGTGGGAAATTCGGGGCGTGACAATAAAGACTAGTAATTCGAATAGGAAACTACTAATTCCTATATTTCCTATACTAATCATAATAAAATTAGGAAACTAGCAATAAATCAAAATTAAAAATTAAACAATCCTAATATAACTCTAAAACAACTTTCTTTACTTTTAGGGTACCAAATTTTTCCTATATCAGTTTCCCCCACTTGAAAACAACTTGACCTCGAGTTGACTGGATGTATATGACCTCAAACTCATCCATAACCTTGTTGAATCTTTTCAAGAACAATTGAAGACACAAAATTTTGTCTTTTCACCACTTCAATGAAGTATGTAATTGTAGGCCCTTCTTCTAATGATAATAATGTTCCTGTAATAAAACAAAAATTATTTTCTTGA
Source organism: Nyssa sinensis (assembly GCA_008638375.1). Classification (NCBI taxonomy): domain Eukaryota; kingdom Viridiplantae; phylum Streptophyta; class Magnoliopsida; order Cornales; family Nyssaceae; genus Nyssa; species Nyssa sinensis. Next base: position 3,446 of record VIRR01000507.1, on the reverse strand, counting down.
TCTATTACAAGTTCAATCTTCTTGTAAGCATCATCATCATTCTTCGTGAATTCAGGTTCAGTTGCATTCTTAACATTGACAACTACCATAAAAATTTATACTTTCCCTTGCATAAAAGAATTTGTAGAATCAATTGGTTCCACTAAATCCATACTTTGATCAATTGATTCTGAAATTTTTTTTCTTTTTTATTTTCTTCCAATTCCTTGTGATAGTCTTCAAGGCATAGAATAATGGAATCTTCGCTTTTATGATAAAAGAGTCTTCTGTAAGGATGGGCACGTCCTTTGTAAGAATAGACACATCTTCCAATGGTGTAATATCTTTAACATTATCACTCAAATTAGGCTCAACAACTTTAAATTTTACTCGTACTTCTTTCTTGGTACTTTCTCAAGTTGGCTTGCATTTATCTTCTAAGATTTGTAAATAATTTCTTGACAAAAATTTATCCATCAACAATTTCATCATTCTTGGCCATGAATGAATACTTATTTTTCTTTGCAATTGTCTATGCCTCAGTAAATCAAGCCACCATTTTTTGTGCGAATCCAATAAGTTTATATTTTGCCTAAAAATATTTTTTTTCTTATGAAATTCTCAAATCATTAAGACAATCATCCAAATCATAAACCCAATTGTGAAAGTCTTTAAGATAAAAATTGCCATCAAAATCTAAAAGTCTTTGGTAATTACGAATAGTTCTGTCTTCAAGCTGGCCTTAGGCAAATCCTCTGGTGTGATTTCTATTGACTAGAGGGTCTCTAGAAACATTAAAATTGAGTCGCATGAGCATTTGTTGTATAGCACCAACTTGATCGTTGATCTGTATAAACTGTTGCCCATGTGTATCAATCGTCACCTATAAAGCCTCCATCCCACGAAGAACGTCATTGGAATTTTTAATTCTATCTCTATTAATTGCCATCAAGTTAGGCAAATCTTCACTTTGATATCAAATGATGCAAAACAAAAACGTGAAAAGAAAAATCGAACACGTCGAATTTCTTATAGAATAAATAACATGATGACTCCTCACCCAAGCAAGAGAAATAATTTTTCAAAATTCGTAATTATTTATTATTGATAAAAATATAACCATAAACACATATTACATCATATTTATAGTATTAGAATACTCCTATTTTGACTAGGAAACCAAAACTTCTATTTTTATACTAATATTATTACAATAAAGACTAGTAATTCGAATAGAAACTACTAATTTCTATATTTCCTATACTAATCATAATAAAATTAAGAAACTAGTAATAAATCAAAATTAAAAACTAAACAATCCTCAAATTCACTTGATTTTGATTTGATTTAATTATGCTTAAGGTTTTTTTTTAATTATTTTTCAAAATATAATTTCAATGATAATTATTTTTAATTTAGACAACTCATTCTAAACTCGCATTTTAAATTTATGATTTCATTGAAAAATATTATTAAAATTATATTTTAAATATATGATTTAAAAAATAACACCACTTTAAAAAATAAAAAATCACATTTGTCATGTTAAATTAAAAAAGCCCCACGTGATTAGGTAAAAAAATTTATATATTTTTTTTAAGAATTTACTATATAATCCGTATCATGAGTCCCAATTAATTATGAATTATTATGTTAGTTTTTAGAAATAAAATAAAATAATTTTTGCTATATCAATTTATAATTAATTGGGACATTGACCTGGTCATTGATACATGGTGATATATAAGTTTTCGTCATTTTATGCACAACAGGTACTAAAATAATTTATGCTAGTTGGCTATTCTTATCGTCATTATTGATGAGAGAGGGAAAGATAATAATTGATGAGAGAGAGAGAGACAGTCACTTTTTTTTTGAAGGGCCAAATTAAAATGAAAATAGGGTCAAGTGTGAAAAAGAATTTAGACTTTGGGGAAAAATATAAATTAATTAGAAAATTATATTTGAGAAAGATTTTAATCAAAAATTCAAATAAAAAAATGAAGAGCCTTGGCTAGCCCTGTTGGTAGCCCAATGATTAGTAGGAACCTTGGGACGAGTTCAAACATTGCGAGGTTTGATTTGTCACAAGAATAAGGAGGTCACCACTCTTTCACAAGTAAAGCTTGTGCTAAATAATAAATGTGGGAGGAGCCGATGAGCTTTACAAGAAGTAAAAACCAGTAAAATTATAAGAGAGCTTGCTTAATCAACAACCTTGATGTCTCCAGCTCTAATCATCGCGAGTGTTCCAACATCTAACACGGGTGTCTTTCCATATATTCTCTTGAATTCAAGGGGACCAAGCTTTGGCCTGTTGAGTCCGAGTTGAGCTGTGTCCCCGAGCATGAAACGTGAAATTAGAAGCAAAAACTGATCCACTAGGCATATGGGGAACAACTTTAGCAACCACATGGAAAGTCCGAAAGCTGATCTTCCCAGCACCTCTTGTGGCAAAACATGAACCTGCAACGCCAAAAAAAAAAAAAAAAAAGCTTGTTAGAAAGCTTAAGAAAGCATAATACATATTAGAGATTATTGTTGAGACCCCTCCCTTTCTTTCCATACTTTAGAATCTCTGACACTGTTCTGTGTTTCCTTTGCACAGTGGAAATATAGAAAGCAAGAAGTCTATGATCTAAGATTTTGGGCTGCAGAATAGTACTGCGCATGCAAACGAATCCAAGAAAGTTAAAAGAACAATGATAATATTTTTACAAAAAGTTCTTCTTGACATAATGCGTTTACTTTGAAGTAAACCCTACCATTATTTAGTCATTTGTAGCACAAAGATTTTTGTGGTGAAAAAAGAAGTATTTTGTAGATGCAACTTGTTTCCATGCATGAAGTGAGGCCAATTCTCAGTGGAATTGATTTCCTTAGCACCCCAAAAATTCTCAATTAACCTTGAGGTTTATGTTGATGATTTGGCTGTTTTAAATAATGATCTGCTCATGGTTTGGCATGAAAATTGTAAGAAATGATTTTTTTAAAAAAAAAAAATTTGAGAACTAACATAAGAAACATATGGCGATTTATTATGATAGAACTCTTTTAATGGCATCTTAAAAATTCCTTGAGTTGCTAGAAGTTATTGGAATCTCTTTTTATCAAATTCTACCTGAAACATCATATTTTCGTGATCAAATTATATTTTATGGCATCTTCAACTTTGGACCACATATTGCTTCGACACTTTTTTGGGTTAACATTAGTCATCTTTCACTAGTTAAAGAAACACTTTTTATATTAGAAAGGAGCATGAACAAAGATTACATCTAAATTTTTTGTCACTAGTATAATATTTTTAAGAATAGAATAATAAATTTTTATATATATATTTTTTTGTTAATATTCGTCTTAGAATAATTATGACAAAAAAAAATATTAATGGAAGTATTAAAAACTAAGAAAAATTGTAATTATTAAATAGTAGAAAGAGTTCGGTTTAATTATTATTAAAATAA